>JAEVFF010000019.1:573190-717431 GCA_018901945.1 Pugionium dolabratum
TTGTCCAAGATAACCAGACCATTTGGCGTGCCTACCGAGCCAAGTGGTAACGCCGGCCCTATGATCAGCTGGGCAGGACCGACCAACTTTTCAGGCGTAGAGGCCCAAACCTCTGGCCCAACTGGCAGCGACGTGAATGACACCGCCGGCCCAACTGGTGACGCCGCCGACTCACAAATCAATCTGGCCGCTGCGATTTTAACTCGGCCAACTCCACACACAATCCAGCCGGCTCACACGATTGCACCACCATTTCCACCTCTACACAAGGAGACTCGGATCAACTCATCTACCAGCTTCAAGGCATGAACCTGTATAAAGTCAGTACACCAGTGGTACCACCAAGAGCCATGACAAAGAGCAGAACAAGGGCACTTTTCCACAAGTTCAGCTTATGGGTAGACAAGCTCATAAAAGACTTCTCACAAGGAGCATTGGGCCAAAAATACAAGGAAGGATTCAAAGACTTCTCATCATTGCAAAGGACTCCAAAGACTTGGGCTCACATGGCAAAAGAGGTCAAGGCCCAACATTTTGTAACCCTACTTCTAGTTGAAGACTAGGAGCTAGTCGCGTGCAACCCACAAGGTCGGCCACCTTCCATTTCTTGGCTGAAAGATAAGAAAGGTAAGTTTTCAATTATATACTTGCCTTTTCTGTTTTTTATGGTAGGAATTAGTAGTTTTCCATTTTTGAGTTAGGAACAATTTAGGTAGTTGTCATTTTTCGGTTATTTCATTTTTGTAATTTTCCTTATGCACTTTTGTAACTTTTCCACTTTTATTTTGGATCGACCAGAGAAGGTTAAGGCTGCCGAGCATATTAATAAGGCTACTTCAGCATTGTAGTTTGAAAACTTTTGATTATTAATAAAGATAGAACTTTTTACTACGAGTTTTTCTCCTAAAACTCTATCGCTTAGAACCCTAATTGATACCAGCCCTCTTAGCTTCTAAGTTTTGATTTATCACGAGGTTCATCACCCCTCGTGTGGTTCACTTCACCCCCTCCATCCAATACCCACCAGAAAACCCCTATCCAGAAGTCTAAGGCCGATTTTCTCGCCTAATCTTCTCCAACCAGTCCGCGAGTGTTACGAACTTGATTCAATGCTTGTATCATTTTGGTATCAAAGTTTAAACTCCTAAAACCAGGTTGTTTCTATCCTTTACTTTAGTCTTATGTCTTATTTCAAGTTAGTGCATTAGTTTAAGTTTCATTAAAAAAAATAACACTTAAAATTCAAACCGAATGCATCTAGCTCCTAAGTGCATCACTAGGGTCTAGATTCATCATTTTTCTTGCAACTTCGTTTTTCCTTTTGTTAAAAGCATATTATTCTATTATTAATTAAGTTAGATCAAAAACAAAAAAAAAGAAACAAGAAAATCAAGAAAATCGACCAAAAAAAGAAATTTAGGAGATTTGCATTAATTGGTAAGATTTGTAACATTAATTATTAGAATCTTTCTTTTTTTTTTTTCTAATTTTTCATTTTCTATTTGCATCACCTTCTGTTATAAAAGAAAATCTTTCTAAAGAATTCTTAGGAGCAAACTAACCTTGTTTTTCTTCTTGTAGCACACGATGGCTGAAGGAAATCAAGATGCAACCGAGGCCATGATGGTCATGTTCACCACCTTCGAAACACAACTCGCATCAATCGGCGAGAGGCTGGAGCGTGTGGACAGGTCGGTGAGATTCCAGACCATAAGGCACGTGAGGGCTGACCAAGACCCTGCTGAAGGTCCTGATCACCCTAGGACACGGCTAGAACAGGAGGAGCTCCAGGCGGATGGGGATGAGGACCCACATCCTCACGACTATCATCCTAGGCCGAGAGGACCTCCACGACAACCAGAAGCAGAGGGCAATGGCTTCGAGCCCTATGGTCATCACCAGAGACCAAGGATAACCCCTATACACCATGAGGATGGAGATGACTACGCCTATAATCGGGTAAACAGTCACGATGTCAAGCTAACACCTCCTAGTTTTACCGGAAAAATACACCCCAAGGCCTATCTAGATTGGGAAAGGAGGATGGATCACATCTTCGACCATTACAACCAACCAGGCCCTATGAGACTCTCCATGGCAGTAGCACAACTCACGGATAGTGCCCTCATCTGATGGGATCGTGAGGCTTCTGACCGTAGGAGAAGGAGAATGAGACCCATAGATTCTTGGGTCGACATGCATGATCTCATGAGACAAAGATTTGTCCCACCTTATTTCCATAGAGATTTGCAACGCCATTTTCGTACTCTTATGTAGGGCACAAGATCAGTAGAGCAGTACTACGAGGAGTTTGAGAGACTAATGAATAGACTGGAGCTCAATGACGATGAGGAAGCATTGATGGCTCAATTCTTAGATGGATTGTAAGAGAGTATCAGCCGAAAAGTGGAGAGACAAATCTACAATGATTTCAAGGACTTGTTCCACCTCTCTGTCCAGGCTGAACTGCACATCAGGCGTAAGAGCCAAGACATACGCATCAAACCTAAGATGCATTGGGCACCAAACATTAGCACCAAGCCCGTAGATAAGGGTAAGAGCATAGAAATCGAATCACGGTTTAAGAGCAAGTCTCCTGAGCAAATACATGACCAGAGAGAGCCTAGTAAGTCTTCTAACCCTTAGAGATCACGTGATATCACTTGCTTTAAGTGTAGGGGTTGCGGTCACATTTCAGTGGAGTGTCCAAACAACCGAGTCATGCTGATCATGAAAGCTGGAGAATATTAGTCTCAAGATGAAGAGGACTTTGAACCAGAAGCAGAATACAGTGACATAGACTACCCTGATGTGGGGGAAGTACTGGTCACTAGACGCATCCTCAGTGCAATGGTAGACCTCTCCGAGACCATTCAAAGGGAGAACATCTTCCACAACCGGTGTACCATCAAGGGAAAAGTATGTAATCTTATCATAGATGGTGGTTCTTGCACTAACGTGGCTAGTGCCTATATGATTGATAAGCTAGGTCTAGAGAAGAAAAATCACCCCTAGCCATATCGATTGAGATGGTTAGATGACAAGGTGGAGCTCAAGATCCATGAGCAAGTAACCATGCCATTCAGTGTGGACAAATACCAGGATTAGGTAGTTTGTGATGTGGTGCCCATGCAAGCTGGTCATCTTCTGCTAGGAAGACCATGGCAGTTCGACAAGGAGACAAGGCATGATGGCCGGACTAACCTATACACATTTGTGCATGATAAGAAAAAGGTCAGCCTAGCTTCTCTCAGACCTGTCCAGGTACACGAGTTACAACAGCAAATGAGTAAGGAAAAAAAAACTCATTAAATCTAATTTTCTCATTCAACCGAGTCATGTGCAGAGAGCTTTAGACTCAAAGGACTTAATGTTACTAATGGTTTTCAAAGAAATTTTGAGTGTAGGGAAAGAACAAGTAGAGCTACATCCTGAAGTAGCAGCCCTCTTCAACAAGTTCCAGGATGTATTCTCTGAGGAGATACCAGCAGGTTTGCCTCCCTTACGCGGCATAGAGCACCAGATCAATCTCGTGCCCAGAGCAGCCTTACTCAATTGACCAGCCTACCGGATGAGTCCAGAAGAGTCCAAAGAGCTTGAGAAGCATGTTAAGGAGCTTCTGGAGAAAGGCTATGTTCAACAGAGCCTCAGTTCATGTGTCGTACTAGTGTTGCATGTCCCCAAGAATGATGTGAGTTGGCGAATGTGCGTAGACTGCCGAGCAATCAACAACATCACAGTCAAGTACCGGCATCCTATACCACGGCTGGATGACATGCTAGATGAGCTGAGTGGAGCTACGGTCTTCTCCAAGATAGACCTCACGAGTGGATACCACCAGGTCAGAATGAAAGAAGGTGATGAGTGGAAGACTGCTTTCAAGACAAAGCAAGGGCTATACGAGTGGACAGTAATGCCATTTGGCTTAACTAATGCTCCAAGCACTTTCATGCGTCTTATGAACCAAGTTCTTAGGACTTATATCAGTAAGTTTGTAGTAGTCTATTTTGATGACATAATTTTTTATAGTAAGTGCATACGGGAACACCTTACACATCTTGAGATGGTGATTAAAACCCTTCGACTAGAAGAGCTTTACGCCAATCTCAAGAGGTGCACCTTTTGTACTGACAAGCTTGTTTTCTTAGGTTTTGTTGTAAGTTCACAAGATTTACATGATGAAGAAAAAATTCGAGCCATACTAGAATGGCCAACACCGAGCAACATCAGCCAAGTAAAAAGCTTCCACGGCCTGGCCAGCTTCTACAAAAGATTTATGCCCAACTTCAGCGGCATTGCCTCACCATTGACGGCAGTAGTGAAGAAGAATGGGGGCTTCAGCTGGGGAGAAGCTCAAGAGAAGGCATTCCAGGCTTTGAAGGACAACCTCACGCATGCACCAGTGCTAATACTACCCGACTCTAACAAGACATTTGAAGTGTAGTGTGATGCCTCTGGAATAAGCATAGGAGCAATGCTAACCCAAGGAGGAAGGCCAGTGGCATACTTCAATGAGAAGTTAGGTTGAGCCTCACTGATTTATCCCACCTATGACAAGAAGCTCTATGCCCTAGTCCGAGCTTTGGAGACTTGGCAACATTACTTGTTGTACAAGGAGTTTGTGATTCACATTGATCGCGAGACTCTCAAACACCTTAGAGGGCAAACTAACCTCAAGAGAAGACATGATAGGTAGATGGAGTTTATAGAAACCTTCCCTTACGTCATCAAGTACAAGAAGGGCAAGGATAATGTGGTAGCCGATGCACTATCAACAAGGTTTGCTTTGATATCTACAATAGAACCAAATGTCTTAGGATTCGAGCATATCAAGGACATGTATAAGGATGAACCAGACTTTGCTGAGACCTATAAGGAGTGTGGAATAGGGAGTCATGGCAAGTTCTACATCCATAATAGGTTCTTGTTCCGGGAAAGAAGGTTGTGCATACCACAAGGATCTCTACGAGAGCTTATCACCCGAGAAGCTCATGGAGTAGGTCTTATGGGCCACTTTGGTGTTGACAAGACACTAGTAGTGGTCAATGAGCACTTCTATTGACCACACATCAAGAGGTCAGTAGAAGCCCATTGTGCAAGGTGCATCACTTGCAAGAAGTCAAAGTTCCGAGTGCACCCTCACGGGTTGTATCTCTCTCTGCCCATACCTGCGTATCCATGGGTGGACATTTACATGGACTTTGTTCTAGGTCTGCTCAAGATCAACCACAACGATGCTATCTTTGTAGTGGTGGACCGATTTTCCATGATGGTACATTTCATCCCATGTGCCAATGTTAATGATGCCACGCAAACAGCCGAACTGTTCTTCAGGAAGATAGTACGACTTCATGGAGTGCCAAGGACCATCGTGTCAGACAGAGATACCAAATTTCTCAGCCACTTCTAGAGGACCCTCTGGAGAAATCTAGTCACGAATCTACTCTTCTCTACCACATGTCATCCTCAAACCGATGGCCAAACTGAATTAATCAATCGGCCATTGTCGACTTTTCTTAGGACCACACTAGGGAAGAACCTCAAGACATAGGTGGAGTGTCTGCCATTTATAGAGTTTGCTTACAACCGATTAGTGCATTCAGCCACAAAGAATACCTCTTTTGAACTGGTGTACGGCTTCAACCCTCAGATGCCTTTGGAGCAAACACCACTGCCACTAGCAGAAATGACCAACCTCAATAGAGCATCTAAGGCAGAATTCATCAAAAAGTTACACCAGAAGGTAGTAGAGAACCTGGAGAAGAGGATCGGGCAGTACGTGACTCACGCCAACAAGGGGAGAAAAGAAATGGTCTTTCAACCAAGCGATTGGGTGTGGCTACACCTATGGCAAGAGAGGTTCTCCAACCTAAGGAGTTCCAAGCTTGCCCCAAGAGCAGATGGACCATTCAGAGTGCTAGAGAGGATCAACAACAACGCCAACCAGATTGAACTTCCAGGTGAGCTTAATGTGTCTAACACATTCAATATGACTGATTTAGCTCCCTTCCTTGCAGATGAGCCAGTTTTGAGGTAAAAAAACCTACTGAATAGGGAGGGATGATGAGGACATCAGATTGTCTGGCCGGCCAGAATACCAAAATACCCGACTAGAAGGCTTGCCCAAGATAGCCAGGCCATTTGGCGCACCTGCCGGGTCAAGCGGTACCGCAGGCCCTATGATTAGCCAGGCTAGGCCGACCAACTTTTCTGGCGGAGAGGTTCAAACCTCCGGCCCAACTGGCGGCAACGTGAATGAAACCACCGGCCCAACTGGTGATGCCGCTGGCTCACAAATCAATCTGGCCGGCTCTGATATCAACTCAGCCAGCTCCACACACAATCCAGCCGGCTCACGCGATTGCACCACCATTTCCACATCTACATAAGAAGACTCCGATCAACTCAGCTACTAGCTTCAAGGCATGAACCTAGATGAAGTCTCTACACCAGTGGTGCCACCAGAAGCCATGACAAGGAGCAGAACAACGGCACTCTTCCACAAGTTCAGCTTGTGGGTAGACAAGCTCCTAGAAGACCATCAACAAGGAGCATTGGGCCAAGAGTACAAGGAATGATCCAAAGGCTTTTGAACATTGTAAAGGATACCAGACACTTGGGATCTCATGGCAAAAAAGTTCAAGGCCCAACATTTCGTAACCCTACTCCAAGTTGAATACTAGTAGCTAGTCACGTGCAACCCACAAGGTCGGTCACCTTCCATTTCTTGGCCGAAAGATAAGAAAGGTAAGTTTTCAATTATATACTTGTCTTTTCTATTTTGCATGGTAGGAATTAGTATTTTTTCCATTTTTGAGTCAAGAACAATTTAGATAGTTGTACTTTTTTGGTTATTTCCTTTTTGTAATTTTCCTTATGCACTTTTGTAACTTTTTCATTTTTATTTTGGATCGACCCTAGAAAGTCAAGGTTGCCGAACATATTAATAAGGCTACTTCAGCATTGTAGTTCGAAAACTATTGATTATTAATAAAGATATAACTTTTTCCTACGAGTTTTTATCCTAAAACTCTCTCGCTTACAACCCTAGTTGAGACTAGTCCTGGTAGCTTTTAAGTTGTGATCAATACTATAGGATTTGGTGTCGTTGTAATTCCATGGTGAAATCTTGGCTCCTTAATGTTGTGTCGAAGAAAATATATGGCAGTATTTTGTACTTCAAAATTGCAGCAGACATGTGGAAGGATTTGTATATGCCATTTTATAAGTCAAACTTACCTCGCATATACAAACTTTGGCAACAAATCAGCACATTGCGACAAGGAAGTATGGATTTATCGGCATATCACACTCAAATGCAAATTTTATGGGAAGAACTTTATGTTCATCGCTTTGCTGCAAAACGTTTCTTTATACCGCAAGAAGTTCCTTTGAAGCCCTCAAAACCGTTGCAATCTGAACCGAAACCGAAACCAGTTCGAGGGACAATAAAACTCAAGACTCCGGCGACACATAATCAGAAGCAAGAATTGTTTGAACCAAAACAGAAACCAGTTCATGTGATAGTAAAAATCAAGACTCCACCGACACAGAATCAAAAGCAAAAACTGTTTGAACCGAAACCGAAACAGAAACCAGTTGAAACGATACTAAAAGTCAAGATTTCGCCGTCACAGAATAAAAAAAGAACGGTTTGAACCAAAAAAGAAATAGAAACCAGTTGAAGCGACACTAAAAGTCAAGATTCCGCCGTCACAAAATCAAAAGAAAAACGGTTTGAACCGAAACCGAAACAGAAACCAGTTGAAACGACATTAAAAGTCAAGATTCCGCCGTCATAAAATCAAAAGAAAGAACGGTTTGAACCAAAACCAAAATATAAACCAGTTGAAACGATACTAAAACTCAAGATTGCACCGTCACATAAACAAAAGAAAGAATTGTTTGCTGGTTCGGTCACAATGAATGCTGCTCCATCGCCAAGGCACTTGCCGATTCCCACGTTTTGCGTTAGAGAAATGATGAAATAATTAAGGAGTTATTCTTCACAGCGAACAACTTGAAGAAAAAGAATCTTTTTTATAACTGTTTCATTTGTTAAAAGCAATTATTATCTTTGTTTCAGGAAAATATTTGTTGTATATTAAGTGTAGTAAGTACTCTCTACTATTCTGCAATGTAACATATTTATATTCAAAATATGTATAAAAATATTTTTATTTTTAATTTTCGTTTATTTAGCCCGATAATGTTAATTTGTTACTTTTTCAGTCTTTTTTGATCATCAATAACTACACAAACTTATGTGATTAAACTTATTTTCACCCGTTTTGTTTTGTTCTTGTTTTAACTACATAAATTATATTTTTTCGTAAAATACACAAATTTCATAAATTATTATAATTACATAAATTTTATTAATTTTTACGCGTTAAATAGATATTAAATCTGGTTTTAACTCAAAAATATGTGTTTAAATTGAGTTATTTTGAAATTAAAACCAGATGTTCGAGGTAAAACAAGGTTTAATAACAATTTCATGTATACACATTAACAAAATTTATGTAATTGGAATAATTTGTGAAATTTATATAGTTTACGCAAGAAAAACACAATTTATGTAACTAATAAAATACTTAAAAAGTATGGATAGAAATAGATTTACTCGTATAAATTCATTTAGTTGGCGGAAGTAAACCCAAAAAAAAAACAAATTGAAGACATATATCAAGCAGATCTTGAATAACTTTTGAGGAGGGAGTATTTATCGGAAGAGATGTTGATTTTAAGTCTTGATGCTATTAGCTAGTCCAGTATGTTTTTGTTTTCAGAAATGTATGATTTCATGATACTAAGAAATTCAAGGAATCTAATGTAACTGGATTATTAACATCATCAATGTTAACTTAATTATCTTGATGACAAGAAATTTTTCCTTAATGAAGAAAATGGTAAACTTTGTTGATGATAAAATTTTTTTTCTTAATCAAGAAAATATGAAAAAATTTCAAGATTATTTTTTGGGTCTTATCTTATTTAAACAAAGATCGATTAGAACAAGGATTATCGAAAAATAGAGAAAGCAAGAAAGATGTGCATTTTCATATTTTTCGAGAGAGATTCTTTATTTATAGACTTCAATCGTAAATAATGTCCATAATTGATTCATTAAAATTATCATAGTTTCAAAACAAAAAATATAAACTAATTCAATACATATATAAAGCAGATATTGGATAAGCTAATTATAACATAATTCAAAATAAATAAGAGTTTTATTGTTTAATATTTGTGCAAAATCTACTCTTTATGTATCAATTTGTTGCGTACAAATTCTCAAAACAAAAAGTGATTGTCTTATTTCATGCGAAGTTTTAATTTAAGAAAATTATTTAAAATAGCACATTTTAAATTTTTTTGTTCCAAAATAACATCATTAGTTTAAATTTAATAACATAAATTTAAAATTAAAATGCATTAAAATAATATTTTAATATAAAAAATTAAACTCTAAATTAGAAAAAATGAAACCAAATATAATAATTTAAATTTATGTATAATTTATTTATAGTAAATAAGTATTTTTACATAATTATTTATAATATTTTTTGGAGTTTAATTTCAAGATTGTAGATTACAAAAAACTTTAAAATGTGATATTTTATCATATTACTCACTAATTTAATTATAACAACGGAGCTAAACTGTGTTGAGATAAAATATCAGAAAGAAAACCACAAAATATTCAACTATTATTATTAATATACTAATTATTTTCCATTTCGAATAAAGAAAAACATAAAGATTAAGACAAAAAAAAAGCAAGGCAACAATTATAAATAAAGTTTTAATCGTTGCTAAAGATAAAAGGAAACATATCCTTTTTGTTTTAAGATAATCCAGAATACACATTTTCTTTTTAAAAATAATTCAGAATACACCTTTTTCCTTTTTGTATACTTTGAATATTAATATAAAAAAACTAAATAAAAGCAAGTTTATCCTTACTTGGATTCCACGAAAACCCTATAAATAACATTGAACCCTCTCCTTTTCATTCCTTACAAATTACTTTTGATTAAAGCTAAGCAAAAACAAAGAAGCCATCAAAGTGTGCTCTGATCAAATTTCATCGAAGCTTTGATCAAGAGATGTCGATGATTTTAACCCAACGTTACATTGTCAAAAACGTTTTTACCGTTCCGTTTCATACCGAACACGGAATCGGTTTCCATTACTTTTCTCGTGTTTCGTTGTTACATGTTCCTATTTCTGTCTCACAACCTGTTGATGTTGTTGAGACTGTGGAGACGGAATCTAATCCCGAGGTTGATGATAAGCCGATTCAAGATCCGACCATGATCAATATGAAAAATTCAGATCGAGAATTGTTTGATGGTTCGTTCACAGAAGATGATTCTCCTTCACCAAGAAATGTGCCAATTCCGATGTTTTACGTGAGAGAGAGAGGATCAATCAGTCTTCAAATTAAAGAACCAATCTTTTTAGAAACTTTTGGTTTTTGTGTTTAGTTTTGTTAAAACAATTTCTTTATTCAAAAATTTTTTGTATTTACAACCGTATCTTTGTCCCATATTGTTTCATTATCTTATTAAATCATGAGTTTAATAAGATTATATTTTTATGATATTATATTCTTTAGTAAGAAAATAACATTAAAATTCGCATTCTGTATTTTCTAGTTAAAAATATAAGTCAAAAGAATCTATAGAAATACGGTTTGTGTATTCGCAAAGCAAAACCTTTATTTCATGTAAGTCATCTGTATAAAAATTGTCTTATATGAAAACTAATCTTGGGAGAGTGTAAAAGTGATGGTTGCATGAGATATCAAACTGAGAATTCTACAAACTTATTAAGAAACTTTGGTGTGGAAAGAAAAAAGAAACAAAATATTTGAAACTATGTTAAATATGATTGTTGTCAAGAAACTCTTCATAAGCACAAGATCCACTAGAATAGTCGGATTTTTCTTCCTTAGGAGACAAAGTAGGCGAGAGTTGGGCCTTCTTAGAACCCGAAACACAAGACAAAAGTAGAGTTGATTTCTCATAATCTTTGTTTTGCAAATTTGACATCAAGATATCGAAAACCCAAACCTTTACTAGTGTTTTGATTTTGGAACTTCTTAGAGTGACGCCTGATGAGTTTCTTAGCTTTAGTAATTGTCAATTGTCTTGCAAAAGGAGAGAAATCTGATTCATTGTCACTCCACTCCCCGTGGAAGGTTTTTTTTTCTATTTCTCCTCTCATTGTCCGAAACACGAATTTCGTAGCCTTTCTTCTTTAAGTATTGAAAATACCTCTAATCGATGTGACAAAACCATCACCAGGACGCTTAACCCATGCCCCTGAATCTTGTTCTGATCTCTCCGACTCGTCTTTGTCTCCCAAATCATTCTCAAGTTTAGGAACATGTGTTTTGTCTTTGAATTTTTTCATCTACACATACCATTGGAATCAAACATGAGTTAGAGACACACACAAAACCCAAGCCGTAATGCAATTTTTAATGTTTATGGGTATACGTACTTGCATCCCAGTTACCGATTTGAGGACTCCCCATATTATATGCTTCTTAACACGAGAGAAGATATTAGAATGTAATGGGTTTTCTTCCGCCAACTATACAAATTTATGCGACTAAACCTATTTTCACCCGTACTTTTTGGATTTTCTTTTAATTACATAAACTATATTTTTCTTTCATAAATTACACAAACTTCATAAATTATTCTAATTGCAGAAACTCTATTAATGTTTACGCGTTAAATATCTATTAAATCTGGTTGTAATTCAAAAATCTGGTTTTAAATTGGATTTATTTTGAAACTAAAACCAGATTTTAGAAGTAAAACAAAGTTTAATGACAATTTAACGTGTAAACATTAACGGAATTTGTGTAATTAGAATAATTTATAAAGTTTATGTAGTTTACGGAAGAAAAACACAGTTTATGTAACTAATAAAAGACTCAAAAAATATGGATGAAAATAGGTTTATTCGCATAAACTCGTGTAGTTGACGGAAGTAAACCCGAATGTAATTAATAGTTAGTTAGAGAGTTAATGTCGATTAACACTTATTGTATAAATAGCAAAGCAATTAGCTTTTGATGAATAACTGAAAAACATTTCCCATTTTGCTCTCTTACACTAACATGGTATTAGAGCAAAGAAAACCTGTTTTTGTTTGTGATCTCACCTGCAAAACTTCCGCTTCATAAATTTCGTTCATTTGACCTCGAATTTCTGATTCTCTCTATCATAAATTCTTATTCTCCATTAGAATTCTGGATTTATCCGATCGATTTTCTTCGCAATCGCATTTCTCCAAATCAATTTCATATGGAGAAACGAAACTGCAAGTCGAAATATCAGATCGATTCTCCAGAATTGGCGAAAGAAAACTCTCATGTTAATCAAAATAGAAACGCGACTTCTGGATCTCTTAGTCGAAGTTCGAAAAAAAATCCATGCAAGTTAATCCGTTTCTTCCACCAAGAACTTTTGTGTGATAATCCTCATAGGCCCTATTATCTCCACAACGCTGATCATCCAGGTTTGGTTCTCGTTACTGAGCCTCTAGATGGATCAAATTTTAGCACTTGGGTATTAGGAATGACGATAAGTTTAGAAGCTAAGAATAAAACTGGTTTCATAGATGGAACAATACCGCCTCCTCATAAAAATGATCAATACTATAGGATTTGGTGTCGTTGTAATTCCATGGTGAGTTCTTTGCTCCTTAATGCTGTGTCAAAGAAAATATATGGCAGTATTTTGTACTTCAAAATTGCAGCAGACATGTGGAAGGATTTGTATATGCGATTTCATAAGTCAAACTTGCCTCGCATATACAAACTTCGGCAACAAATCTGCACATTACGACAAGGAAGTATGGATTTATCGGCATATCACACTCAAATGCAGACTTTATGGGAAGAACTTGCTAATACAAGGAAACCAGTTCAAACTATTGAAGATCATCTTGAAGAAAGAGAGGCTAATAAGAACATTGATTTTTAATGGGGTTGAATGATAGCTATGACAATGTTCGTAGGAAAATCCTCATGAAGAAAGTTCTTCCTTCATTGCCTGAAATCTATAATCTTCTAGATCAAAAAGATGTTTAAAAATCTGCTCGAGTTTCTGATAGTAATGCGATAAATCCCACTGCCTTTCAAACTCAAGTTTCAGAAGCTTCTATACATCAAGTAATCTCAGCTCCATATTAGAAACCAAGACCTGTCTGTACTTACTGTGGTGGCATAGGGCATGTTGTAGAAAGGTGCTACAAAAAGCATGGGTATCCTCCTGGACTGAAAACTAATGGAAGTAAAAGTCGATACCAAAAGCCACAAGTTCATAACACAGGATAGGGAGCCTTAGCAAACATGGTGACTACTGTGAGTAATCCTGACAATAAAACTTCTGATTCATGGACTCTTGGAAGTTTCACAGCTGAGCAAATACAGCAGTTCATTGCTTTCTTCAAATCACAGCTCCCACACCAGAACAAACTTGCCTCGAAAACACCAGATCTAGTGGCTTCTGTTTCTGTTTCTGATTCAGTTGGACCATCCACTTCACAAGTGCCTGCTACCTTTCTTTCTCTGAGTTCTTTCTCTTTTGCTGGCTTGTCTCCTTTGCAATCTCATGGTCATACTGTTATTTTAAAAGACAACTGGATAATAGATTTAGGGGCAATCCATCATGTTTCCCATAACCGATCTCTTTTTACTAATCTTTAACCTCTTAAGGATACCTTTGTTACATTATACTGGAATCTCAGTGAGCATTATAGGAACGGGATCGATTTCTCTTAGCAGTAAGATACAATTGTAGAATGTATTATATGTTCCTGCATTTAGTTTTAATCTACTAAGTGTGAGTTTTCTGACCAAAGATCTAAGATATACAGTCGATTTTACCCAGAATTCTTGATGTATACAGGATCCTATACGCGCATTGATGATTGGGAAAGGTAGTCAAATCTGCAGTCTTTATGTTCTTGATTCAGGTTTCAATCATTCTCCTTCTAATGCTATTCAAAACTTGGATTGTGGAAACAAAAAGATTTGTGTAGTAATAGATCGAGTCACATGGCATACAAGGTTAGGTCATCCTTCCTTCTCCAAAGTATATTCTTTAAGAGATATCTTACTGTTACCAAAGTCTAATAAAACCTTACCTCATTGTAAAATCTATCCATTGGCTAAACAAAAACACTTACCTTTTCCAAATCTAAACCATATATGTTGCTGCTGAATCTTTTGATCTTTTACATATTGATGTATGGGGACCCTTTTCAACATCTACTATTGAAGGTTTTAGGTATTTTCTAACTATTGTAGATGATCATAGCAGGGCTACATTGGTATACCTAATGAATACTAAATTTGAGGTGTTGAATATCTTCCCTTCTTTCGTCAACATGGTAGAAAATTAGTTTAGAACGAAGGTGAAAAGTGTTAGATCTGATAATGCTCCTGAGTTATCTTTTAAGGAATTTTATAAATCCAAAGGTATCCTCTCCTTTCACTCCTGTCCTGAAACACCCGAGCAAAACTCTGATGTAGAAAGAAAACACCAACACATCTTAAACGTTGCTCGAGCCTTATTATTTCAATCACACATTCCACTGGGTTATTGGGGTGATTGTGTGCTTACGGCCATATTCCTTATAAACAGACTTCCTGCTCCAATCCTTCACAAAAAATCTCTTTTTGAAATTCTCACAAACAAACAACTAGATTATCATTCTATTAAATCTTTTGGTTGCCTCTATTATAAATCTACCTCACCCAAACAAAGACACAAATTTGATGTTAGAGCAAAAGCTTGTGTTTTTCTTGGGTATCTGGTTGGTATCAAAGGTTATAAACTCCTAGATCTTGAAAATAACAGTATATCCATTTCAAGACAAGTCATCTTTCATAAAAATATCTTTCCTTTTGCTGCAAATCCTCAAAATTCAGAAGCAGCACAAGCTTTATTTCCTGTTAATCCTGCTATACCCGATGACAATTTGCATTTTGCAAAGTCATCTTCTGATGATAAAACTTTACCAGCATTATCATCTTCTGATGAGACATTGCCTTCTACTGTTTCATCACATAGAAAGAGAAAACCACCTTCCTACTTGCAGGATTATCAATGTCATTCTCATTCATTGTATCCTCTATCTTCCTATCAGAGCCATCACAAACTTTCTTCTTCTCATTCCAAATACATCAATTCTATTCTTCATATTTTTGAACCCAAAACTTTTAAAGAGGCAGTTAAGTCAAAAGAATGGTGTTCTGCAATGGAAGAAAAACTTTGTGAACTTAGAAAAACTTGATAGCTGAGATTTAGTTACTCTTCCTCAAGGCAAGAATGCAGTTTGGGTGCAAATGGGTTTATAAGGTAAAATATCTAGCTGATGGGACTGTGAAAAGATATAGAGCAAAACTAGTTGTTAAAGGGTACACACAACAAGTGGGAATCGAATTTATTGACACATTTTCTCTTGTAGCTAAATTGGTTATAGAAAAGGTTGTTCTTGCTTTAGCAGCAAAACTCAAGTGGTCTCTCCATCAACTAGATATTTCAAATGCTTTTCTTAATGGTACTCTTGATGAAGAGATTTATATGGTTCTTCCTCCGGGTTATGCATCAAGACAGGGGGACAAATTGTCCTCAAATCCAATTCTTAAGCTGAAAAAGTCGATTTACGGTTTAAAACAAGCTTCAAGACAGTGGTTTATCAAATTTTCTACAACTTTGGATTCTTTGGGTTTTCGAAAAACTCATGGTGATCACACTCTTTTTGTCAAGACTGCTGGTAATATTTTTCCCACCATCCTTGTGGATGTAGATGATATTATCATTACAAGTAACAATGATGAAGCAGTTTTGAATATGAAAATTTAGCTTAAGAACCATTTCAAATTGAGGGATCTAGGTCCATTGAAATACTTTTTGGATCTCGAAATATCAAGGTCTTCTGCAGGGATTTCAATCTGCCAAACACAAGTATGTGTTAGAGCTGTTAGAAGAGTCTGGTTTACTCGGTTGCAAGCTTGCAACAGTTCCTATGGATCCAAGTAATAAACTCTCAAAGGACATGGAACTTTGTTATCTGATGCAGAGAGTTACAGACGTATTGTGGGAAAGCTAATGTACTTAACAATCACAAGGCCAGATTTATCCTTTGCTGTTAATCGACTTTGTCAGTTTGCCTCTGCTCCTCGTCAGCCTCATATGCAAGCTGCTCAAAGAGTTCTGCATTATCTGAAGGGGACAATCGGGCAAGGCTTATTTTACTCTGCAGAATCTGATTTCCAACTCAAACCTTTCTCTGATTCTGATTGGGCTTCATGTCCAGACTCACGTCGATCAATCACATACTACTGTATCTTTCTCGGTGATTCTTTGGTTTCTTGGAAATCTAATTCTTCTGTAGAAGTAGAATATCGCGCAATGTCTGTAGTGACACACGAAATCATTTGGTTATCTTGGTTATTACAAGAACTTGGTGTGCTACCAACGAAGATTCATGTTCTGTATTGTGACAACACTGCAGCAATGCACATAGCACGGAATCCGGTCTTCCACGAGAGGATCAAACATGTGGAGATTGACTGCCACATCGTCCGTGAGAAGATAGTAGCTGGTGTGCTTCAAATTCTTCATGTTAAATCAAGCAATCAGATGGCCGATGCTTTTACAAAGCCCTTGTTTCCTGCTGTTTTTCACAATCTTATGTCCAAGATGGGTGTTTTAAACATTTATGTCCCATCTTAAGGGAGACTATTAGAATGTAGTTAATAGTTAGTTAGAGAGTTAATGTCGATTAACACTTCTTGTATAAATATCAGAGAAATTAGCTCTTGATGAATAACAGAAAAACCTTTTCCATTTTGCTCTCTTACACTAACAGAAGAGTCTCCTCCATGTGCCGCTGAATTCAACACGATGAAATGTGTCCATCAACAGCTTCATATCATTCACAACAAATCTTGATCCCTCGTAAGTGATCAGCAATTCCACCTATATAGCTCAAAACCATATCAAAGTCGATTAATTAAGTTTAAAGTTCGTTTTGCTTAGATGTGTTTAATCAACTCACAATACCTGACTTATCTTGATGGTTTGGAATTGTATTATCTTTTGTGGTCTCGATTTTTTATCTTCCAATGATGTTTTCATCTTGTTAGTTTTTGAATCCTTGAGCTTGTTTTTTGAGGATTCACTCTGAGGCCCCATAGAAGACAGAACAAGCTCAATAACTACAGATTCTGCTACTGTCTCCTCCCATGTTCTGTCAAGTGAGGATGTTCTTCTCAATTCTGGTCATGAACTACGAATCGATCTTGATTTTGGGTTTTGATTCTTTGAATTGATTCTCAATTCTGGTCATGAGCGAATGAACCTTTCTTGATTCGCTTTGCTCCGAAGTTGTTGATACCTTCCAAACTTCCTAATAAACAAAAAAAATAAAAATACAATTGGTACACTACAAGCTAATAACAAGTAAAAATGGTTTAAGAAACAAATGTCCCTTCTTTGTAAATGTTGCTCCTCTCTTTCCTGTATCAATAAAGATAACAGGTTCTGCAGCCGTTACGCCGTAAACCTTTTTCTTTTTCCAAAGTGACTTTGCAAATTGAGAGCCAAGATTGAAACTCACTTGCTCCATTCCGGAGGAGGATTCCATGCTGATAGAACAATATCACATTTGGCACAAGGCAAATATTTCCATAGGACAAAGTATCTTGTTGTGAAAAGAGAAATCCCGATATCTTTGTACTCCCTGTTAAAATCATAAATCTGCAAAAAAATATGGAAGAGAGTTGAGTCCAAACAGGAACACATACAAAGATGATATTAGGAAACATAGACATACAACTCAAACCAATTGGCAATGAGTGGAGTGGTCCATATCCCTTATATACTTGTGTATAAAGTTATCAACTTACAATGTTGAACTTTTTACACATTCTAATAGATGAAAAGCAACAAAATTTGAAAGAATAAAACAAACATATGTTCAATGAAATTGAACAAATATAACTTCAATTGAAGACATAATTGAAGATCAAACTGAAGATATAAAATTATGAGCATTAGCTGTTTTCAATTCGATTTTCTATCAAAATTGAATAGGAGAAATTGGTGATTCAATGTATGTTTACGTTAAGATTATCAGAAAACAGTCAAATCTACTATGAAATAGTGTATTTAGGATGATATATTCACTAATTCTAATCACTGATCGGACTGTAATATGTTAATACTATATATGCATGTACTATAGTGATTAAGATATTTTCATCTGGTGGTTGAGTGAAGAATGAGATAGTTGGAATGCTTGTTGGGAAGATTGAACGGGAAGTTGTTTGGGATAGAATTTGCGAAATAAGGGATATATTAATGGGTTGTGTTGCATTAGGAAAAGAATGTATCTGTGTGATTGGAAATGGTGTAAACGTTGTGGGTTGAAGAAAAGATGAAGAAGGCAATGGTGGCATTGTGGTTTTGCGAAGGAATGTTGTTGTAGTAATTTAGTGATTTAGGGTTTTGGTTGTTTCTTGATAGCGAGATAAGTTTGTGTTTTTGAGTTTACTTGCGAGTGATGATGAAGTAAACATAAAGTTTGTATGTGTTTATAGAGGAATCAAGGTTTAAAGTTTATCGTTCTTGCAGCTTATTTGATTGTTAACTTGTTTTATAAGAAAGGTGGTCCTCTATTGTCAAACCTCAGAGTGCAAATCAATGTGTTATGTGGCTCATTTGTTCTTGAAATTGCAGTTGAGCAATATATAATACACTATATTTTTTTAAAAAAAATACTCCAAATCCATGACTCACAACAGATTCACAGATTTAGTTCTAATTTCCAAATTGAATTAAACTTATTCATTTGGAAGGACTGAAATTTTAAACTTATTCACTTGGAAAGATTGAAATTTTAACAAAAGTAACACATTTATAAATATTGAAATGCTACTCCTCGACAAAAGGATATGTCTATAATATTTTTATAATGTCAGTTTTAAACCACTACGTATCTGATATAAAATCATACAGTCTAATGCAATACCAATTTCTGTAAACGATGAACAAAAATGTAGTAAAAACGATTGTCCTCTTACTTACAAATGTTAATCCAAATGCAATTGAAGTACAACTATTTCTACTATATTTTCATCCTCGTAAATTGATATTTAAAATATATCTCAATTTACATGTTTTTAAATTATATGATTTTTAAAATCTGATAATTATTACAAATTTATGATAAATTTTTTTTATAAGAACATGCAATAGAAATAACAATTAAAAAACTATTATGTATTTATGTTATTATTTACCAAAAAAATATTTTCATTCAATTTTTTAAATAAAATATTCTAATTAAAATGATATATTTAAAATATCAAATATTTTTTTCTTCTAAAAATATATAATTAAAATAATAATATAAATTAGAAAAATAATCGGTACGTAACACGGAATAATATCTAGTTTATGTTTAAGACGTAAAGGGACTTGTGATTTGTGAAGCAGAATGATATTGGATTTATATGGAAGTCGATTTAAATTATGGATGATGACATGACACAATTTAATTGTTGCAAACCAAAATTTTGAGAATCATTCTCATTGGAAAGGATATACACACATAACATATCAAAAAATGCCAAGAAGGTATAAAATGAGAATATTTGGATTACTAGGCAGTTGAAATAGACTGATAAAAAAATAGAGTTGTCAAAAATTAAATAATTTGGAGTTTTTTAATAGCCAAAGAAGTATTAAACACTCTAAATAATTAATATGAAGAGACATCTTCCATTGTGACAGAGTTCTACTTGAAAAATTGATAGTGATGGAAGATGAGAATATATAAGAATTTAGTGCTAAGATTGATTCTGTAGCAAATGAACATGCAGTAGTATAAAATATATTGTTCGACTTTGACAATGATTTCTTGATCAATTAGAATAAGAAAGAACACGAGCAATTTTATGAGTTTGGGGCAAACCGCTACCTACGTCTCGCCGGGAGAAATCCTTAGATCCACTAAGCTCAAGAACACTCAAACTTGAGGTTCTTCCAGATGATACAAGTATAAACCTCACAGTCTCTCTCTCTTATTTCTCTCTATCCTACCTTTCTGTTTCTCATTTAAACGAACAGAGCAACCGAAAAAGAAAACAACAAAAGACTATTTATATTTAAAAATAAGAGACACTCTATTTAACCTAGAATCTTTCCCTCATTTGTACTTAAGATATTCGAACACATTCTACAAATCTCCACCTTGTTCAAATATCTTCTTTATCTTCTTTTTTTAGCTTCATCCTCTCCCGGACCATGAGAACATTCCTCATGCTTTCCACATTCGCAGAATACTCCTCGAATGTTTATTAATTTTCCTGAGAATTTACCTCCTCAGCTGCTGAGAATTAACCTCCTCAGCTCCGGTTCTTTTCCAGAACCTCATTCTTCCGATATTCTGATGTCCTTCAGAGTATCCTGCATTTTCCCAACCGGCACTACTTTTGTAAACATGTCTGCTGGATTACACAAAGTAGAAATCTTAATCACATGAATCTCTTTATCACTTATCAACTCTCTTATAAAGTGATACTTCACCGCCACATGTTTAGTTCTTTCGTGAAATATGGCATTCCGAGCTAATGCAATTGCACTTTGCGAGTCACTATAAATTCTTATTGCTCCTTGCTTATATCCGAGCTCAGCCATTAATCCTTTGAGCCAAACTGCTTCCTTTGCAGCCTCGGTCAATGCTATATACTCTGCTTCGGTTGTGGACAATGCCACAACCTTTTGTAAGCTCGATTTCCAGCTTACTGGATTTTCTCCTATGGTAAATACCTGCCCAGATATCGATCTTCTCTTGTCTTGGTCTGCGGCATAATCAGAATCGCAGAACCCTTTGAAACATAGCTTGACATTTAGAGAACCACATATGTATCTCAATATCCATTTTACGGCCAACCAATGCTCCTTCAGAGGCTTCCTCATGAACCTGCATACTAACCCAACAGAATATGCAACGTCTGGCCTGGTCCCTATCATGGAGTACATTAAACTCCCCACTGCACTTTGATAGGGAACTCCATTCATCAACTCATTTTGGCTCTGAAGTTCTTTGTCCGTTGCTGCCCTTAGCTTGAAATGTGCTCCCATAGGTGTTGCAACATGCTTTGCTTGATCCATCCCAAAGTTAGCCAACACCTTTCTTAGATAGCTTTCCTGAGAAATGGATAATCTGCCTTTCTTTCTATCTCGTAAAATTTCCATTCCTAAGATCTTCTTGGCCTCACCAAGATCTTTCATGTCGAATTCAGCTCCCAACAATTTCTTTAGTTCTTGTACTTGTTGTCCGTCCTTGGATGCTATGAGGATATCATACACATATAGTAACAGGTACACAAATTCTAGACTTGGTAATCTTCTGAAGTAGATGCATATATCGTAATTGCTTCTCACATATCCATTAGACCTCATGAATTCATCAAATCTTGTATTCCACTGTCTCGGAGATTGCTTCAACCCGTAGAGTGATCTCTTCAAAAGGCATACTTTGTTTGGGTATTGCTTACTTATGAACCACTCAGGCTGATCCATGAGGATTTTCTCATCTAGATGATCGTGAAGAAAGGTTGTTTTCACGTCCATTTGCTGCAATTCCATGTCATCATGAACTACCATGGATAGTAAGACTCGTATACTTATGTGTTTTGCTACTGGAGAAAAAATCTCATGGTAGTCTATGCCCTCCTTCTGTGAGTATCATTTGGCCACTAACCTAGCCTTGAACCTTGGAGCTTCTACGCCACTTATTCCTGCCTTCCTTTTGAATACCCATTTGCATCCTATGGGATTTTGATTATTCTCCCTGTCAACCAAAATCCAGGTTCTGTTTTTGATTAGAGATTGCATTTCTTCTTTTGTAGCTTCTCTCCATTTATCCCTATCAGGATCTTTCATAGCCTCCTGATAGTTCCTTGGTTCCAGTCTTTCTCCATCTTCACTCATTAGATAGGCGTATCCAGCTACATCGTCTTCATCACCTTCCCATTCTTGAAAGTCTTTGAATCTTACTGGAGGCCTGACTTGCCTCCTGGTTTTTTCTCTGACCAGTTGGTAATCTTCAATTTCTCCACTGGTTACAGTTGGTTCTTTTGTCAATTCCTCAATCTCATCTTGCTCATCTTCCTCAACTTGTTGATTGCGAGGAGCTCCACCTTGAACTTGAGCTGAGCTGTCTGTTTTTGTACCTTCAAAACTTAACAGATCATTAGTTAAGAAAGTTTTAGGAGGTTGTTTACTTACCTGGGTGTTTGATTTGTTTTCTCTTTGAACATGAGATCTTCTCTGAATATGACGTGACGGCTGATGGTACACTTTTCCTCCTCAATTAACCAAATTCTGTAGCCTTTTATCCCTTCTGGATATCCAGTAAACATGCCTTTTTTGCTCTAGGACTTAGTTTGCCTTCATCTGAGTGGACATATGTTATGCAGCCAAATCTTCTTACACTACAAGAAAACATTAACATTTCCGACGGCATTTCCGACGGACAAAAAACCGTCGGCCTTTTCCGACGATATTACGACGGATAAGCGACAAATAACCAAGGGATTTGAAACCGTCAGAGGTCCGTCGGTAATTTCCGACGCTGTAGAGATCGTCGGTATATCGATGGTGAAAACTGACGGTAACCCGTTGCGTTTCCGACGATATCCTAATCGTCGGGATATCCTCTTTAAATCGTCGGAATATTACTGACGGCTTCAGATACGTCGGTAATATTCCGACGAGTTCGTGACGGATTATGTTTTTTACAGTCCGTCGGGAATCCGTCGGCAGACGTCGTCGGAAACCCATCGGAACTATCCGACCATTGTCGGATACAGTCGGAAATCCGTCGGAAATATACGTACCTTTTTAAAATTTTGTGTTTATCCGTCGATGGTCGGACATCCGTCGGAAACCCGTCGGTTTATTTTGATAAGATTTATTCGAAATATGTGAATATCCGGTTGTGGTCGGTAACCGTCGGAATTCCGTCGGAAATAGAGAATATTCTGAAGAATAATCTTTTTAGAGTTCGTAATTATCTGTTAATAATTCTTAATAATCTGTTAAAAAATCGTGATAATATCTATTTTTCAGTATAAATAAGCTATGATCTTTCAAAATTTTAACATAACCAAAATTTTTTAAAAAATGTGTTCTTCGGGTTCTTTTGAGTATTTTCGATCGTGGATGGATAAACCTCGATATGATTCAACCACGGAGGAATTGACTGATGAATTTGCACAAGGTGTTGAAGAGTTCATTATTTGCATCAAAGAATAGCATGACATCAGAATACGGTAAAATGTATTGTCCGTGTATTAAATGTCGAAATCATAGATTAATCTCTGTTAGAGAAGTACGTAATCATTTGTATAGAAATGGATTTATGGCGGGTTACAAAATTTGGTATTCACATGGAGAAACTGATGCAACGATGCAATATTATGGTAGTACTTCAAAAAGGATAGATAATACTAATGTTAGGGTAGAGGAATGATTGATTTGAGGTGTATTGTGTTCTATTGTGACTGGTATGACCCTGTCATGGGTCAACGTGAAGACGAATTCGGTGTTACATCTGTCCACTCTCGTAAGCGACATCGAAAATATGATCCTTTTATATTTGCATCACAAGCGGACCAGGTTTGTTACATTCGATATCCTCGTGTGAGAAACAAGCAAGATCCTTGGATTACAGTGACCTCAATACATCCTAGAGGAATGGTGTGTGGTATTACCGAACAAGAGCCTATGCAACAAAGCACAATTGGTAACTTAGGTTCAATAGAAACTTCTCTTGAAGTTAACCTTGTTGTTGATGACACCACGAACGAAGATTACAACGTGTTTCAAGATTTAGAAGAAGAGGTTGGCGAGTTTGACGACCAAAATTCAGCAAATTCGGAATATTCATCAGATTCAGATTAAATTTGTGATAATAATGTTTTATTTTATTTTTCACCAAAAAAGCTTGTAAAAAATGTTCACATTTTCTTCGTGGTTCTATAAACAGTTATGCAAAATTGAGAAATTAATAAATTTATTTAAAAGTCTACTAAAATTCTAAAATGATCTTTAATTTGAAATAACAATAATAAATAAGTAATACAAATATTTTGTTTAACAAGGTACATTGCTTTGGCTATTGCTAGAATTGGAGTAGTTTCGGACAACTTACTTTGTTTGCTAAAACCGTCAGAAATCCATCGGAAATCTTTAATTGATATACATAACCGACGGATTTCCGATGGTTTTAGCACATCCGTCGGATATCCGTCAGAAAACAGTCCACTGAAACGTGGTCAGACTATTTGTCGAACATGCACGGTTTTTAAGCCATCCGTCGAAATACCGACGGATTTCCGACGGTTTAAAATTTTAAGCGGGAATCATAATTTCTAACGCGGGTTTTCACGAAACTATTAATGCATTCCCGATTACTTCCCGACGGAAATTTCCGTCGGGAATGTGTAATATAACCTACGGTTCAGTTTCTTCTCCTTTATCGTGTTTCTCTCCTTCTCTCTGCCTTTTCGCCGCCCCGCCGCCGTTTTTGCCTCGCCGACGACAGTTTTTGCCTCGCCGCCGACAGTATACGCCGGAATCATGTAAGTTTTTTTTCATTATTATTTCAGTAAGTCGAAATCATGTTTGTCGACATTGTTTAGGGTTTTTTTTCCGTTCGGATTGGAATGAGTTCCATTTTCTCCGTTCCTAGTTTTGAAAATCTTTTCATAGTTTCAAGGTTTTTGTATCTCGACCAAGTTCACCATTGTACAACCGTAGATGTTTGATTTCAGAAGGATCAAAATTGAAAGCAAAAATATATAATTTTTTCGGGGTGTTGATGGAACTTGTCAAACTTGGTTTGAGATTTATTGAAATGATTTTGGTGTGGGATTTTACATATCTCAAGTCTCTAACTCATTTGCTTCTTGTCTATATATATATATATGGATTTGTATACTTAGTGTCTTTTACTGAAGAATATAAAATCAGAGATGAATATAAAAGCAAAGAGAGGTCGACTAGTTCTGGATCTTCTTCCCTCTTAAATTCACGTTTTAATTTGATTTTTTTACAAGGAAAATTGAAAAATAAATTTCAAAATAGATTAAAGTTTTGAATTTCACTTTCTTTAAAAAATTATGGTTAGTTGACTAAATTATCATTATTAATAAATTTAATCATTTTAATACGTAAATAGTAATATCTTAAAATAATATATTTTAAGTTTTGTTTCAAATTTAATATTTTAAAATTTAAATTTCAAAATAACATAAATTATTTATGGAAAATACATATTTACCATAAATAAATTACAGTATTTGAATTCTTTTTTCTAATTTAGAGTTTATTTTTTATTAAAAAAAAGTTTTAAAAATATCTTAATATTAAATTTATGTTATTTTTAAACATTTAAATTAATACTACTATATTTGAAACAAAAACTCAAAATAGCGTTATTTTTTCAATTGTCCATAATTTGATTTTTATTGTTTTAAAAATTATTATAATTTTTCTTGAATCGAAACAACAAAGATATAATGATTTTATAATTGACAAAGTTTCAAGGTTTTTAAAAATCAACTTTTATTTAAATATTATTAAAATTATTTTTTTATAAAAATATGATAAACATTAAAAAATTATAGGTCGTATCAAGATTACCAAAGACGTGGTGAGTCATCGACTCCGAGTTTTATACCAACTCAAGTTCCAGAATCTGCAAATGATTCTTTCCGACCAATGACAATTGAAGAATTGGTTCAGCAGCCTGGTCGTGAACTTCTCACGTTTCTCGATCCGAGACGTCAAGGAAACTCGACATGGTAAATTAAATTTTCTATAATTATATTTAAAATAATTATTTTAATACTATTCTATAATTATATTTAAAATAATTATTTTAATACTATTATAATAAAAATTCGTAGGTTTGGTATTTCAAACAATGGAATAAGCAAATCTATATTAAAGATGCTTCATTCTCTTTTGAATAAATCATATACCAAATTTTGAGATATTCCGTACGAAGAACGTCAGATTTGGTTCAGAACGTTTGCGGTACGTTATTTAAATTTTAAATATATAATTATTTTAAAAATTTTTTAATAATAATTTTTTAGTAATATATATTAAAATTTCGCAGCAAGAATTTACATGGGATCCCATGAACACAAAATTGGTGGAAGACGCTTTCGAAAAAGAGGCTGCAATACAATTTCCCCGCCATATGAACGAATGGAAACAAAAATGGAAAAAGGGAAAAGATAAACCAAGAGGGTTGAATGAGTCGGTTTGGAACGACTTTATTCGTTATTGGGAATCTTCCACCGCTGAGGTTATCTCGAAAACTAATTCGGGAAACCGGAAGAGCGACCGAAGAGGCAAAGGCATTTATATTCACAATGCCGGATCGACTAGTTTTCTCAGACGAGCCGATCAATTGGTAAATTAATTATTATATTAATTATTTATTATTATTTAAAAGTTTTTTAAATTATTAATTTAGAATTTTTTTATTTTTAGGCACAAGAAATTGGAGCGCCTCCAGATCACTTGCAACTTCTCGAGGCCGTCCACACAAACAAAAAGACTGGTCGTATCCAAGATGGTCTCGTTAGTGAGATCATCGAAAAAGTAAAAAAGAAAAAAAGTGATATTCTAACCCAGCAATCTCAAGTTGGTTCTTCATCTTCGGTCGCTGAATTGCCGCGTTCTGAGATTAACCGTCTCGTTCTTGATGTAAGTTTTTTTTTAAAAAAATATATAATTAATATTATAATAATTTTTATTAAATTTTTTAATAATATTTCTTATTTTTACAGGAAGTACCATTTTCAAAGGGTCGTCATCCAGGACTCGGGAGAGTTGCAGATACTGGTGGCGCAACATCTGCAGTTAGAAACGAGGAAAATGAACAGTTAAAAGAAGAAATGGCGTCCATGAAAATAGAGATGAATAATCTCAAAAACTTTGTAGAAATGATAAAAAATAAATTGCCTGATGACTTTTTTTCTCCTCCTTCTCCTCCTGCTCCTCCTTTGTAATTTGTAATTTAAAATAAATATTTAATAATATTAATATTTATAATATTATTTTTATTAATTGTATGATTATTTTTAATAATATTAATTTAAATATTAAAATAAAAATTAAAAAATTAATTTTTTTAATTTTTCAATTATTTGGTGTTTCCGACGGCTACTGTCGTCGGACATTCCCGACGGACCAATCCGTCGGAAATGTGTTGCTGCATTCCGACGGTTATAAACCGTCGGAAAATATCATCGGACAATATTTCCAACGGCACAAGTCATGGGAAAATGCCCTCGAAAATTCGTCGGCATTTTCCGATGTATCCGGACCATCGCAGATCCGTCGGTTAATTCCGACGGAAGGATGTCATCGAACATCCGTCGAAATTTTCCGATGGCACAGTTAATCGCTAATCCGTCGGAAATTCTCGATACCTTCCCGACGGAAGAGCATTTCCGACGAAATAGTCCCGACGGACTAGTTTCATCGGAAAGTAGTCGAGAAACCGTTTTACCGACATATTTCCGACGGATACGGCCGTCGGAAATACGCTGTTTTCTTGTAGTGTTAACCTGGACAAGTCTGGTTTGACTGAAGTCCACATTTCTTCAGGTATGTTGAAGTCTATTGCAGAGGCTGGAGTTCTGTTGATCAAATACACGGTAGTAGCAGCTGGGTCTGCCCAAAACTTCTGCCCCAGCCCACTCTCACTGAGCATACTCCTTACCTTATTCATAATAGTCTTATTTAGCCTTTCTGCAACACCATTCTGTTGAGGTGTATAGGTGCAAGTGTTGTGCCTTATCATCCCTTCTTCCTTACACAAATTTTCAAAACTCTAGACCATTATCTGTTCTAAGCCTTTTCACCTTTCTTTCGGTTTGAGTTTCAACCATTTTCTTCCATTCTTGGAATTTATCAAAAGCTTCGTCCTTTGTTTTTAGGAAGTAGATCCAAACTTTTCTGGGCCAGTCATCAGTGAGGGAAAGGAAGTATTGACAATGTCCCAAACTAAGAGGAACATTGGGAGACCCCTAGAGATCAGAATGGACATAGTCCATCTTTTCCATGGTCGTGTGTTTACTCTTGGTGAAGCTTACCTTGTGTGTCTTTCCAATGACACAGTCTTCACAAAACTCTAAGTTAGAAATTTGACTACTGTCAATACATCCTTTCTTCACTAGCATATCCATGCTCTTCTGGCCAATGTGGCCTAATCTCATGTGCCATAGTTTGGTATGGTCTTTTGAGACATTTGAGCTTGCTGCATTTGACTCTGCAAGACTATAGCTCACTTCGCTGGCCTTTCTTTGGAGAATGTATAATGTGTCCTTTCCCTTTCCTGCTCCTTTCATAATCACAGTGCAACCTTTGATTATCTTCATCACACCTTTCCCTCCTTTAAATTCACAGTCTTTGTCTTCTAGAGTCCTTACAGATATGAGATTTCTACCAATCTCAGGCATGAATCTGACATCATGCAGGACAAATGTTGTTCCATCCGGGTTTTCGAATCTTACGGACCCTATCCCCTTTACTTCTGTTTGAGTATTGTTGGCCATTCTGACTATTCCAGTAGGGGTTTTCTTGAAGTCTATGAACACGTCATTCCTTGTTGTCATGTGGAATGAACACCAGTGTCCACATTACCCACTCTTCTCTATCATTATTTGTGTGTGACAGATTAATTTCAGAAGCAACAAGTCCTGCAAGATCTTGGGCATCGTCTCTGGCCAGAGAAGATTCACTTCTTCCAAGTGATGAACTCCTGTTCTTGTTACGTTCTAGCCACTTGTAGCATTGTTTCTTGAGGTGACCCTCCTTGCCGCAAATCCAACAGACTCTCTTCCCATCTCTAGATTTAGAGCGAGACTGGTTTTCCTTTCCTTTTCCTTGATAGGGTGTTCTGGTTTCAGTTCTGCCTCTGACATAATGTCCTTCAGAACTTACTCTACCAGTTGTGCTCTCCTTAAGTTCCTTTTCTTTTGATCTTGCTGAGCTAGCTACGTCCTCCAGTTTTATTGCCTCTCTACTGTATTTTAGCATCTCCTTGAGTTGATCATATTTAGGAGGCAATGAGTTCAACAGGAGAATCGCCTGCACTTCCTCTGGAACTTCAATACTGAGATGGCATAAGTCTCCTATCAGTTTCAAGAATTCATCGATTTTCTCATCGATAGGTTTATGACCAACCATCTTATAGTTGTACAGTTTCAGCTGAGTGTGTACTCTATTGGGCAAGGATTTGGACATATAGAGCCTTCCCAAGTCTCAGCTGCAGTCTTGCACCTTTCGATCTTTCTAAGAACATGATCTCCTACGTTTAACAGGATTATGTTCATAGCCTTCTCGCACCTTTCTTCCCTTGTGCGATCAAGATCGTCTAATTTCTTCTCTTCCCTAGAATCTTGATCCTTTCTTTCAGAGGATTCTAGGTTCGATGTTTTCTTTACCAAAACATCTTTCAATCCTAATACACTCAAATGAGCGTACATTCTTCTCTTCTAGAGAGATAAATCTCCCGATCCATTAAACCTATCTACCTCATTCCTAGACCCGGACATGATTCACAAGAATAGATCAATCGAATTGGGTAATTGAGAAACTTACCTTAATGGAGTTCTGCTTCTTTCTTGCGCAGACTTTGATACCAGTTTGTTCGACTTTGACAATGATTTCTTGATCAATTAGAGTAAAGAAAGAACACGAGCAATTTTACGAGTTCGAGGCAAACCGCCACCTACGTCTCGCCGGGAGAAATCCCAGAATCCACTAAACTCAAGAACACTCAAACTCGAGGTTCTTCCAGATGATACAAGTATAAACCTCACAGTCTTTCTCTCTTATTTCTCTCTCTCCTACCTCTCTGTTTCTCGCTTAAACGAACAGAGCAACCGAAAAAGAAAACAACGGAAGACTATTTATACTTAAAAATAACAGACACTCTATTTCATCTAGAGTCTTTCCCTCACTTGTAGTTAAGATATTCGAACACATTCTTCATATATATACATATATTATATAGAAATAGAAAGATAGATGATAATAATATTACTACGAAATTGAAATGAGAAATAAGTAGAATCGAGATTAATGCGTAATACCATAAAATAATATTTTTTAAGTTTTTGTTCTAAAATTAAAAATTTAAACTTATAATTTCAAAAATAAAATAAATTATTTTCTAAAAATATATATTTACCATAAATAAATTACAAATATAATTAAAATATTATATTTGGGTTTTTTCAATTTAGGCTTAGTTTTTTCTTATTAAAAATAAAATTTTAAGATATTTTAATATTAATTTTGTGCTATTTTTAGAAATTTAAACTAATGGTACTACATTTAGAACAAAACTTTAAAACAATGCTATTTTTGTAAGTTATCCCGAGATTAATATCTTGTTTTTCTAATTCTTTAAATATAGGATAATTGACAAAATAATACTCTTTTAAGTTTTTATTTCAAATATAGCACAATTAATCTAAATTTCCAAAAAATAACACAAATTTAATATTAAAATATATTCAAATTTATTGTTTATAAAAAAACTAACATTAAATTGAAAAAATTAAACTCAGATATAATGTTTGAATTTTATATATAATTTATTTATAATAAATATATATTTAAAAAAATAATTTGTGTTATTTTTGGAATTTTAAGTTTATAATGTTAAATTTGAAACATAAATTTAAAAATTGCTATTTTAGAATATTACTGTTAAATATATGTTGTGTATCTGTTTGATACGTTTAAAATTTTTAGGATCAAATTATTTTGGTTTTACTTATCTCGTATCACGTGAAATCAAGAACTAACGAATTAATTAATATGTTGTATTCTTAAACTCTAAAACAAAAGAAAATATGAGAGACAAGAGAGGATTTGATTTGTTTTTTGGATTTTTGGAATGAGAAGAAAATGGTTTGGTTTTATAGCACAAAAAGCCAAAGTAGAAACAAAAGAAATAAAGATGAGCACTGGCGATTCATTGTCATAGTAAAGTTATGATTGACTTTTTTATTCAGTCATAATTATATATGGTGTTGTTACATCACACCAATATATAGAAGATTTCCACTTTTGTATTTCATGTTGACTTATTAACAAAATATAAATGAGCACAAAATGATTAATTTTCTTGTCTCATTTATCAATTCAATACCGGTTTGGGTATCTTCATTTCATATTTAAAAGGTGATTTGCATTGGTTTGTATTTTAAAAAATACCTTAAAATATTCCACATATCTTGCTATTAAATTATTAAAAACTTATGCTTATCATATATATATAAAGGTAATATTGTACAACATCTTAGAAATTGGATAGAGATATGATCTACAATATTTTATTATATTTAATTTGATTTTGTTATTCATTTGAAATACAAATTGAAATCTTTTGTCACATAAATGAGATTTTCATTAAATCTCTAATATATTATTTGAAAAATATTTTAATAAAATAACTTTACATGTTATTAGTATAAATATCAGGATAACGTATCATTACCATAATAAGTTTTAAATAAATATATAAATGAGTTTAAGTTACTAAAATAATTACAGTATATGTCATTATTATTAATTTGATTAAAAATTAATATTTTTAATTAAACTAACAAAAAAATACTATTAAATTCGTAAATACAATTATTTTTTACTATAATTTACATATACAAAATTAATATTAAAAATAATTTAAATAAAATTTAAAATTATATAAATATTTAATAATTATTTCATAATAAATAATATTATATAATTTACTAGTTTTCTTTTAATTCATAAGTTTTAAATAGATTTCTCTTGATGATTTTATACCTTGATTCCGTGACAAACATTTAGTAAATAGATATGCTAGATTGTATTATCATTCTATTTTATATAATCCACATTGATGACACTAGCTGAAATCAAATGTGTAATGATTTTATAATGTCATTTTATATGCATTTTATATGCCAAGACGCTTTAGCCGATTTGATATGATAGTGTACTCGTAATGATGGAATTGGCTTTTCCCATATAGAAATATCTTTAAGAAAATTATGAATTCAGTCAAATTTTTTTTGCATATTTTTCTAATGCTATGAACTCAAATTTCATAATCAATCTAACCAGTAAAGTATGTTTGTATGATTTTCAAAACATTGCTGCACCTACAAATGTAAAGACATATCCACTTGTGGATTGAGTTTTTGGAATCAAAAATTGTAATTGATAGTTGCTTCCATAATACAATCCATAATTTTTAGTATCCCTAATATATTATTTGAGAAACTTTTTAACAAAGTAATTTTATCTTAACGTGTTAATAACAAAAATACCATGTTGACGTGTCAACACCACAGTGAATTTCAGTTTAAATATATAAAAGGGTTTAAGTTACTAAAATAATTACAATACATGTCACTGATATTAATTTGGTTAGAAAATAAATATAATTTATTCAACTATCCAAAAAATACTACTACATTTGCAAAAACAATAATTTTTATTTCTTTAAATTTTTTATACGTTAATTTATAAATAATTTCAAATAAATATCAATAAATTTAAATTACTACCATAATCCCTAATACATTATTTGAGAAGTATTTTTAATAAAATAACTTTAATCTGACGTGTTATTAACATAAATACCATGCTGACGTGTCATCACTAAAGTAAATTTCAAATAAATATATAAATGAGTTTAACTTATTAGAATAATTACAAGTATATCATTGTTATTAATTTGGTTATATAATTAATATATTTTATTGAATTAACAAAAAATACTATTAAATTCGTACAAAATAATTATTTTTCTTTTCTTACTTTGTATATGCAAAAATTAATATTAAAATTAATTTTAAATAAAAGTTTAAATTATATAAATATTTAATTTATATTTACTAATAAAATATAATTTACGAATATTTTTCCTCACGCATGGCGCGGGTATGAATCTAGTGACATATATAATCGAATACTTTAATTATAATTTTTAGTGTTATTTCATGGATTATTCGTATATCGATTCGGTACATTGATTACGTGTGTTTAATCAAATCTTGTACATTTGGTTAAGTAAATTGGACTTCCAATAGGTAAACCAATAATGGAAATAAAAAACATATACTTTGATGACATGAAATAAAATGTTTCAAGGACAATGAGAGGGATGCAAAATAGTTATGGAGAGTGATAGAAGTTTTAAAAATCCCTTTTTGTTGAAAAAGTCAACAATGTCGTCTGATTATTTATGTAAACTTACGTTTGCCGACTTACTCTTTCTCTATAAATACGTAAGTTACTTCATTCAGATGAAGTAACTTTTCTCTCTTCCTTCTTTCTCTCTTCTTCATCTGTAAAATTTATAAGATTAATAAAATCAGTATAATAATAAAATCTCTATCTCTCTATTATTATTCAACACGTTATCAGCACGAGTGTTTCTACCATCTACCTAAGATACTAAAATAAGGTAAAATTCTGTTTTATTAATACATGTGTATATTATATGGTAGGCTCTGCATTCTAAATATTATATGGTAGGCTCTGCCTTCTAAATATTATATGGTAGGCTCTGCCTTCTAAATATTATATGGTAGGCTCTGCTTTCTGAATATTATATGGTAGGCTCTGCCTTCTGAATATTATATGGTAGGCTCTGCCTTCTGAATATTATATGGTAGGTGCTGCCTCCTAAATATTATATGGTAGGCTCTGCCTTCTAAATATTATATGGTAGGCTCTGCCTTCTGAATATTATATGGTAGGCTCTGCCTTCTGAATATTATATGGTAGGCGCTGCCTTCTGATTTCTATTTAGAAATTATTTTAATTTATGTGTTATTATATTCACTAATGTTTTACAATTTTATCATAAATTAATTTATGTCATCATTATGTTTAAATTCTTAAAACTAATTATACATATTTATTAAATATATATAATAATAATAATAACAATAATAAATTAAAATTTATACCCAAAATTTTATCATGATTAATTATTAAAAAAAAAATAGTTATAAAATAATTTTTATAAAACTGATGTTTAACATATTGTTTTATTATGTGTATAGTTATAATGTCAAATTTGGCAAAACTCGAGATAGCTGCCCTTGATATATCTGGAAAAAATTACATGACATGGGCAGTAGCTGCAAAAATGCATTTAAAGGCAAAAGACCTTCTTGGCACCATCGATAGGTCGGAAACAACATCCGATGAGAAAAAAGCAAAAGCCATGATATTTTTATGCCACCATATCCATGATGGTTTAAAAGATGAATATATCACAAAAGAAGATCCTGCAGATCTTTGGCAATCACTCAAAGATAGGTTTGATCACCAGAAATATGTGATCTTACCAAAAGCCAAACATGAGTGGTTAAACCTCCGGTTTCAGGATTATAAAAGTGTAAGTGAATATAATTCCGCGTTGTTCGGAATCACTTCTAAGATGATATTATGTGGAGAAAAAGTAAGTGATTATGATATGATTGAAAAAACTCTCCAAACATTTCATCCTGGAAATGTAATCCTGCAACAACAATATCGAGCAAAGGGATATACTCGTTATTCGGAGTTAATGCAAGTTCTCCTTGTTGCTGAACAAAATAATGAACTTGTGATGATGAACCATCAATCTCGTCCCACTGGATCAGCTCCATTCCCAGAAGTGAATGTTGCATCATCCAGTTACAATAATTGGCAAGGACATGGACGTGGTCGAGGCCATGGTCGTGGTCGTGGACGTGGACGAGGAGGTAGACGTGGACGTGGAAAAGGAAGATTTTTTCGTCCTAATGAATTCAAATTCGGGAGAAAGAATAAAGTCCACGTAATGATGGAATTGGCTTTTCCCATATAGAAATATCTTTAAGAAAATTATGAATTCAGTCAAATTTTTTTTGCATATTTTTCTAATGCTATGAACTCAAATTTCATAATCAATCTAACCAGTAAAGTATGTTTGTATGATTTTCAAAACATTGCTGCACCTACAAATGTAAAGACATATCCACTTGTGGATTGAGTTTTTGGAATCAAAAATTGTAATTGATAGTTGCTTCCATAATACAATCCATAATTTTTAGTATCCCTAATATATTATTTGAGAAACTTTTTAACAAAGTAATTTTATCTTAACGTGTTAATAACAAAAATACCATGTTGACGTGTCAACACCACAGTGAATTTCAGTTTAAATATATAAAAGGGTTTAAGTTACTAAAATAATTACAATACATGTCACTGATATTAATTTGGTTAGAAAATAAATATAATTTATTCAACTATCCAAAAAATACTACTACATTTGCAAAAACAATAATTTTTATTTCTTTAAATTTTTTATACGTTAATTTATAAATAATTTCAAATAAATATCAATAATTTTAAATTACTACCATAATCCCTAATACATTATTTGAGAAATATTTTTAATAAAATAACTTTAATCTGACGTGTTATTAACATAAATACCATGCTGACGTGTCATCACTAAAGTAAATTTCAAATAAATATATAAATGAGTTTAACTTATTAGAATAATTACAAGTATATCATTGTTATTAATTTGGTTATATAATTAATATATTTTATTGAATTAACAAAAAATACTATTAAATTCGTACAAAATAATTATTTTTCTTTTCTTACTTTGTATATGCAAAAATTAATATTAAAATTAATTTTAAATAAAAGTTTAAATTATATAAATATTTAATTTATATTTACTAATAAAATATAATTTACGAATATTTTTCCTCACGCATGGCGCGGGTATGAATCTAGTGACATATATAATCGAATACTTTAATTATAATTTTTAGTGTTATTTCATGGATTATTCGTATATCGATTCGGTACATTGATTACGTGTGTTTAATCAAATCTTGTACATTTGGTTAAGTAAATTGGACTTCCAATAGGTAAACCAATAATGGAAATAAAAAACATATACTTTGATGACATGAAATAAAATGTTTCAAGGACAATGAGAGGGATGCAAAATAGTTATGGAGAGTGATAGAAGTTTTAAAAATCCCTTTTTGTTGAAAAAGTCAACAATGTCGTCTGATTATTTATGTAAACTTACGTTTGCCGACTTACTCTTTCTCTATAAATACGTAAGTTACTTCATTCAGATGAAGTAACTTTTCTCTCTTCCTTCTTTCTCTCTTCTTCATCTGTAAAATTTATAAGATTAATAAAATCAGTATAATAATAAAATCTCTATCTCTCTATTATTATTCAACACGTTATCAGCACGAGTGTTTCTACCATCTACCTAAGATACTAAAATAAGGTAAAATTCTGTTTTATTAATACATGTGTATATTATATGGTAGGCTCTGCCTTCTAAATATTATATGGTAGGCTCTGCCTTCTAAATATTATATGGTAGGCTCTGCCTTCTAAATATTATATGGTAGGCTCTGCCTTCTGAATATTATATGGTAGGCTCTGCCTTCTGAATATTATATGGTAGGCTCTGCCTTCTGAATATTATATGGTAGGTGCTGCCTCCTAAATATTATATGGTAGGCTCTGCCTTCTAAATATTATATGGTAGGCTCTGCCTTCTGAATATTATATGGTAGGCTCTGCCTTCTGAATATTATATGGTAGGCGCTGCCTTCTGATTTCTATTTAGAAATTATTTTAATTTATGTGTTATTATATTCACTAATGTTTTACAATTTTATCATAAATTAATTTATGTCATCATTATGTTTAAATTCTTAAAACTAATTATACATATTTATTAAATATATATAATAATAATAATAACAATAATAAATTAAAATCTATACCCAAAATTTTATCATGATTAATTATTAAAAAAAAAATAGTTATAAAATAATTTTTATAAAACTGATGTTTAACATATTGTTTTATTATGTGTATAGTTATAATGTCAAATTTGGCAAAACTCGAGATAGCTGCCCTTGATATATCTGGAAAAAATTACATGACATGGGCAGTAGCTGCAAAAATGCATTTAAAGGCAAAAGACCTTCTTGGCACCATCGATAGGTCGGAAACAACATCCGATGAGAAAAAAGCAAAAGCCATGATATTTTTATGCCACCATATCCATGATGGTTTAAAAGATGAATATATCACAAAAGAAGATCCTGCAGATCTTTGGCAATCACTCAAAGATAGGTTTGATCACCAGAAATATGTGATCTTACCAAAAGCCAAACATGAGTGGTTAAACCTCCGGTTTCAGGATTATAAAAGTGTAAGTGAATATAATTCCGCGTTGTTCGGAATCACTTCTAAGATGATATTATGTGGAGAAAAAGTAAGTGATTATGATATGATTGAAAAAACTCTCCAAACATTTCATCCTGGAAATGTAATCCTGCAACAACAATATCGAGCAAAGGGATATACTCGTTATTCGGAGTTAATGCAAGTTCTCCTTGTTGCTGAACAAAATAATGAACTTGTGATGATGAACCATCAATCTCGTCCCACTGGATCGGCTCCATTCCCAGAAGTGAATGTTGCATCATCCAGTTACAATAATTGGCAAGGACATGGACGTGGTCGAGGCCATGGTCGTGGTCGTGGACGTGGACGAGGAGGTAGACGTGGACGTGGAAAAGGAAGATTTTTTCGTCCTAATGAATTCAAATTCGGGAGAAAGAATAAAGTCCACGAAAATGAAGTTGGTCGCGTACCTGCTGTACGCCAAAATATACAATATGAAAATGTTTGTTACAGATGTGGCATGAAAGGTCATTGGTCTCGTACCTGTCGTACACCAAAACATTTGGCTAATCTGTATCAAGAATCACAGAAACAAAAAGGAAAAGAAAGTGAAACCAACTTTATCTCGGATGAACCCGGACTTTCCTTCGATGGAAATGCATATCTCGATGTTGCTGATTTTCTGGTTGATTCCGAGAATACCAAAGAACAAGATAATTAAGTTTAATGTTATATATATAAAGTTGTATTTAGTTTCCTTACGAACAAAAACAAAACTTAATGTCTTTTTAAAAAAAATATATGTAAGTTTGAACTTTAATTACTTAATGTAAAATAGTTTTATTATAATATAAGTTGATTTTGAAATATGTGTGTTTAACATTTATTAATACATCTTTATCAATATTTTAATACAGAAAATGTATCATTTTGAGAGTGAGAATGGAGATATATGCCTAGCAGACAGTGCTACAACGCATACAATACTTAAAGATAAAAAGTTTTTCTCCTACCTCAAAATGAAAGATTCCGCCGGAAGCGTAAATACAATATCGGGTAATGCAAATATTATCATAGGCTCCGGAAGAGCTAGTTTTTCAATGCCAATGGGAACGAAATTTGAAATAAATGATGCTTTATATTCCCCCAAGTCTCATAGAAACTTATTAAGTTTCAAAGACATCCGTACAAATGGATATCACATAGAGACAATGAGCAAAAATAACATTGAATATCTTTGCATTACATGGGAGCAGAAACAAATATTGGAAGAATTACCAATGATGTCCTCTGGATTATATTACACAAAAATAAATATAATTGAATCGTATATTACGGTAAACCAGAAGTTTACGAGTACATTCAAAGTCTGGCATGAAAGACTAGGACATCCTGGATCAGTTATGATGAGAAAAATTGTGCAGAATTCTAATGGCCACCCATTGAAAAACCAGAAGATTTTTCAATCATGCGAGTTTTCGTGTAAAGCATGTTCTCAAGGAAAACTTATTACTCGGCCATCACCAGCCAAAATTAGTAATGAATCCCTAGTATTCTTAGAAAGAATACATGGTGATATATGTGGGCCTATTCACCCATCATGTGGGTCATTTCGATATTTTATGGTTTTAATTGACGCATCTAGTAGATGGTCACATGTGTGTTTGTTAACCACACGAAATATGGCTTTCGCAAGATTCATTGCCCAAATAATCAGGTTAAGAGCTCAATTCCCTGATTATACTATAAAGAAAGTAAGACTTGACAACGCTGGTGAATTCACGTCACAAGCCTTTAATGATTATTGTATGGCTCTCGGAATCGATGTTGAACATCCGGTTCCGCATGTTCATACACAAAATGGTATGGCTGAGTCTTTGATAAAACGCTTACAACTTATTGCGAGACCATTAATATTGAGAACAAATCTCCCAATTTCAGTATGGGGTCATGCTATATTGCATGCGACAGCATTGGTCCAAATAAGACCAAGTGCATATCATGAATATTCCCCATTACAATTAACATCTGGCCAGAAGCCTGATGTATCTCATCTCCGAGTTTTTGGGTGTGCGGTTTATGTTCCTATAGCCCCACCACAAAGAACAAAGATGGGGCCACAGAGAAGATTAGGAATATATATTGGATTTATATCATCAAGTATTATTCGGTACCTTGAACCACGAACTGGTGATATGTTTACGGCACGATTTGCCGATTGTCATTTTGATGAAGAAGAATTTCCTACGTTAGGGGGAGGAATTAAACAACTGCAAGAAGATATTAAATGGTGTACGCCATCTTTGTTGTATCTTGATCCTCCCACAAAACAACGTGAAATGGAAGTTCAGAAAATCATATATTTGCAAAATATTGCAAACCAGTTGCCAGATGCGTTCACAGATACAAAACGAGTGACGAAATCATATATACCCGCTGTGAATGTCCCATCAAGAATTAATGTTCCTGTAGAACATGTTGATGGCGATAAAATAAATGAACCCAGAGTTCAGTTAAAGAGGGGGAGACCGATGGGCTCAAAAGATAAAAATCCCCGTAAGAAAAAGTATTTGGGAAAACAAAATCAAAAAGTTCTGGAAGAACCTTACAAAAAGTGTCTCGAAAATACTTGTGAAAAGGTTATAGAGGAACCAACTCAAACGGAATGTCCGGAAGACATATGCAAACAGGTTTCTGAAAACCGTGAAGTGGAACTCCATCCAGAAGACGAACGCAATATAGAAACATATGAGATTTCAATTAACTATACCCAAAATAGAAAATTATGGGTTAGAAATGAAATAGAGGATATTAATGGAATATTCTCCTTTTCTGTGTCCAAAGAAATTGAAAATGAAAATGATGATGCAGAACCAATGTCTGTAACAGAATGTCAAAAAAGGTCTGATTGGGAAAAATGGCAAATAGCCATGAGAAATGAATTATTCTCTCTACAAAAAAGAAATGTTTTCGGACCCATTGTCATTACACCTGAAGATGTAGTGCCAGTTGGGTGCAAGTGGGTTTTTGTAAGGAAAAAGAATGAGAAAAACGAGGTCACTAGATATAAAGCACGTCTTGTTGCACAAGGATTTTCTCAAAGGCCGGGAATAGATTATGAAGAAACATATTCTCCGGTCATGGATGCAATTACATTTAGATATTTAATGAGTTTATCATCATCCAAAAGGTTAGAAATGCACCTTATGGATGTCGTGACTGCATACCTGTATGGAACTCTTGATAGTGATATATACATGAGAATCCCAGAAGGATTCAAGATCCCAGAAGGATCAAAGATCTCTAAAGGACCCAAAGAACTATATTCAGTCAAATTACAACGATCATTATATGGGTTAAAACAATCCGGACGCATGTGGTATAATCGCTTAAGTGAATATCTGTTGAAAAAAGGATATATTAACAATGCGATATGTCCTTGCGTATTTATAAATAAATTCCCATCAGGCTTTATGATCATTGCTGTTTATGTAGATGACCTGAATATAATTGGAACTCAAAAGGAAGTTGATAATGCAAGAACTCATATGAAAGAACAGTTTGAAATGAAAGATCTTGGAAAAACAAAATTTTGTCTAGGACTCCAAATTAAACATTTCCAAGATGGGATATTTGTGCATCAATCAAATTATACGAAAAGAATATTGAAACGATTTAATATGGATAAAGCGAATCCTTTGAGTACTCCAATGGTTAATCGATCGCTTAATATAAACAAGGATCCATTTCGACCTTGTGAAGATAATGAAGACATATTAGGTCCTGAAGTACCTTATATGAGTGCTATCGGTGGACTTATGTATCTCGCAAATTGCACTCGACCAGATATAGCATTTGCTATAAATTTACTTGCGAGATATAGTTCATCACCTACACGAAGACATTGGAGTGGAATAAAACATATTTTCCGTTATCTCCAAGGTACGATTGATTTGGGATTATTTTATTCTAGAAACCCCGAGTTTGGTTTAGTTGGTTTTGCAGATGCTGGATATTTATCGGATCCACACAAAGCTCGGTCCCAAACCGGTTATGTTTTTACACTTGGTGGAACTGCAATCTCGTGGCGATCTCAAAAACAAACTTTGGTTGCCACTTCTTCAAATTACGCTGAAATCATCGCCCTTCATGAAGCTTGCAGAGAATGTGTATGGCTCAGATCTATGACTCAACATATAGAAGGAGCAAGTGGATTAATCAACAATAAGGAGCCAACAAAATTATTCGAAGATAATGCTGCATGTGTGACCCAAATCAAAGAAGGTTACATCAAGAGTGACCGAACAAAACATATTCCTCCGAGATTTTTCTCCTATATCCAAGAACTTGAGAAAAATCAAGAACTTAACGTCGAGTACATTCGTTCAAGTGATAATGCAGCAGATTTGTTTACAAAGGCGCTTCCTACGACAACGTTCAGAAAACACGTTCAGAATATTGGAATGCGTCATCTGCGAGACTTATAAAAGGAAACATATCTATCTTTTCGAGGGGGAGATTGCGTATCTGTACTCTTTTTCCCTTATCATGATTTTTATCCCGTTGGGTTTTTACATGATAAGGTTTTTAACGAGGCAGAACGCAATAATTTAATAATAATAAATAATCAAGGGGGAGTGTTGAAAAAGTCAACAATGTCGTCTGATTATTTATGTAAACTTACGTTTGCCGACTTACTCTTTCTCTATAAATACGTAAGTTACTTCATTCAGATGAAATAACTTTTCTCTCTTCCTTCTTTCTCTCTTCTTCATCTGTAAAATTTATAAGATTAATAAAATCAGTATAATAATAAAATCTCTATCTCTGTATTATTATTCAACACTTTTGCAAAAGTATTCAAGTGAAAATATTTCCTAAATACTAACTCTCTTGATAAGGTAAAATCATACTCACCATCTTATAGATGGCAAAGTATTGGATCATCTAGATTTTTTATTTAAAAAAGACTAATTAAACGAGTTGGGTGAAAACATATCATAATTTATATCAGTATGAAATGATCCATGGATTTGAGATCATATCCCAATACCCAACAACTTACAAAGGAGTAAATCATTATCCTTCTTACACTTTGGATCTCTTCTTTTGGGAGTTCCGATAAAAGAGAAAATCCAAGGTATCATTTCCTATTTCACAAACTTGGATCTCCTGGATCTCCTCTTGTGGCAGATCCCTTATGATAACATATATACATCTCTCTTATGAAATTTTTGGTATATTTGGGAGTGTTGAAATGAATAAATCTATTCAAAATAAGATAACGATATATTTTCCCATCAAAACTATTAAATAATATTATGGATCTACGAAAGTAAGTCTATGATATATTTCTCTCCAAATAAAAGTTTAAAAATTATTTATCCTTGAGATAAAAACTTGCAACCTATTTACCCACATATATGAGTTTTATCTGTTGAGATGAACAATGTATCTAACGAAGTGTATGTCCGTTTTACATTTCGGAATTTCAAAATTGTGGAGAAATAAGTTTTGAACCTTTACCTTGGAGAGAATTAGATTTCAAAGTTTTTATATCAAAGAGAAATAGACCGTAACCTTATTTACCTATATGCATAAGCTTTTTATCCGTTGTGATGAGAAATATCTCGCCGAAATATATATATATATATATTTTATATTTTGAACATTTAAATTGTTGAGAAATAAGTTTTGAAATTTTATTTGGAGATAAATAAATTTCAAAATTTTATGAGGAAAAAATATATTGTGACCTTAGTTTATGAACATCCCTAATATACTATTTGATAAACATTAAAAAAAATAACTTTATCCTAACGTGTTATTAACACAAATATATGATGACGTATTATCACCATAGTGAATTTCAAATAAATATATAAATAGACTTAAATTATTAGAATAATTACAATATATGTCATTATTATTAATTTGGTTAAACAATCAATATATTTATTAAACTAACTAGAAATACTATTAAATTCGTAAAAATAATTTTTTTTTAATTTATATATAAAAATTAATATTTAAAATAATTTTAAATAAAAGTAAAATTTATATAAATATTTAATTTATATTTATTAATAAATAATATTATATAATTTATGAATATTTTTCCCATGGATATCGTAGATATAATTCTAATTTCATAATATATGATAATTGTAATGTAGAAATAGATTATGGGTCTATTCAATGGATAAAGATTCACTATATACTAGATTTATACCCACGCCATGCATGGGGACAAATATTCGTAAATTATATTTTATTATTAAATATGAATTAAATATTTATATAATTTTAAATTTTATTTAAAATTACTTTTAATATTAATTTTAGTATATATAAATTAAAAAAAGAAAAATAATTATTTTTATAAATTTAATAGTATTTTTTGGCTAGTTTAATAAAATATATTAATACTCTAACCAAATTAATAACAATGACATATATTGTAATTATTCGAATAAGTTAAGCCTATTTATATATTTATTTGAAATTTACTGTAATGATGCAACGTAAATATGATATTTCTATAAATAACACGTGAGAGTAAAGTTATTTTCTTAAATTATTTTTCAAATAATATATTAGGGATTAAGTAATAATTTAAATCTATTTATATTTATTTGAAATTATTTATAAATTAACGTATTAAAAATTTAAAGAAATAAACATTATTGTCTTTGCAAATGTAATACTATTTTTTGGTTAGTTGAATAAAATATATTGATTCTCTAACCAAATTAATATCAGTGTCATATATTGTAATTATTCTAATAACTTAAATCTTTTTATATATTTAATCTGAAACTCGTTGTGGTGTTGACACGTTAGCATGATATTTTTGTTATTAACACGTCATATTAAAGTTATTTTCTTAAAAAAAAATTCAAATAATATATTAAAGATTTTAAAGTTGGCCGAAAGTGAAGCAAAAGCATGGGATATGCCATAGTGGAAGAACTTTCAATAGAAACACATTACAAATATGTATCACGTGGACATGCAGGTTGACTCTAGTATCATATCATCATATGCTATTTGGAATGATTTTAGAAGAAAATAAAACATGTAAGATGGATTACTGGTTTGGCAATTCATCAAACCTATATAATGATTAACCTATTGAAAAAATTATCATCTCATTTTTATTATTAAAACAATGTGAACTTATGCTATAATTCTGTTCATCAAACACTTGTTTTTTTATATTAATTTTGTATCAAATGGAGAGAACTCAATTCACATGTCCAAAACCAAAAGTAAAGAGATTGTGTATTAATAAAAGGCAAAATTGGGGTTAAAAAAAAACCTTCTTGGTCTTTATGGGCAATAAGGATCAATCGTGGACTTAGACTCTCGTTTGTGTCCTTTGAATGAATTCGAACTAGACTAGGAGAATGAAAGATGAATTTTTTTTTTTTGATTTTGTGGTTCGTATTACAATCTCTTGAGGTCAGATGATTGAGTTTCTTTTAGATCAGAAAAGCATTCTTATATATACAAATAAAAATTTCGATCTATCTCATAAATCTTCGCATTCTTCTTCTGCGAATCACATCAACGTCTTGACCAATTCAGTTCGATATATTGCATGAACATATGGTTATTTGGATTCGGTTTGGATATTTTTGGTTTGGATATTTCGAGTTAAAATATCTCGTAATCATTCGAGTATTTTAAAAATTTAGATTGGATTCAGTTCGGTATTTTCTGAGGTTGGATTGGTTCGGATAACTAATTAAAGAACCGAACTAAAACCAAATTTTTTTCCATATTATTTGATTCGGGTATTTTTTACCCGAATGTACCCAAAATATTCAAAAGTATCTGAGTCACTAAAAATACCCGTAAAAAAAAATAAAACTAAATTAAATTCATTTTTGTAGAGATAAAAACACCATTAAAATCAAATTTAAAACCTAACGCAAATATCACAACAAATTATAAAACTAAAATAATTTCCAAAATATATAAACATTCACTAAAAAAACATCCAAAATAAACAACAATTATGGTCTTCATCACGTATTATATACATGAGAGTGATTTTCGAAATCTTAGATAGAAAAGATGATAAACAGTAAAACAATAGGGCTTCTAAATTTTTAGATTAAGGATTTTAATTTTAAACTTTAATTTTGTTTGATAGAAGAAATGGAAATGTCATAAACTCATTGTTAGATAAAAAAAAAATTATAAATCTAAAAGGTTCGGGTAACTTTGGATACTTATTAGTACTTGGATAATATCCGATCCGAACTGTTATCCAAAGTAGCCGAAAATAAAATCTAATTGGATATTTATAAAAAATCAAAACCAATTTTAATCGGTTTTTTCGATTCGGTTCTAGTTCGAATATTCGGATCGAGGTATTTTGCCCAGGCCTATCACCAGTCATCACCTCGTCTATCGAGCTCGACCGTTTCTTTGTAATGGGCCTATGGGCCGGATTCGTAGTACAAATTCAGGCCCAACAGTCTTGCTGTTTCGTATAAAGTGACAAATGCCCCTCTTTGCCCACTTTTACTCTTTCAAGATCAACACTTGAGGGCGTCGAGTGAAAACGACAATCCGTCATCGCCGACGGAGAATCGTGGCCCTTTAATTTAGGCGGTTTAGAAAACTTTTGGGATGGGGAAAAAGAGAAAATCCACAGCGACGAGCCTCGATGAGGTAGATCGGACTGTTTACGCTTCGTTTCGCACCGCCGCGAATTCGTTATCTCAGCTTTACACTCAGTCCATGAACCACCAGAAACTATCTTTCCAAGCCGGCGAACGCCATGGTCTGGTATTGATTAACCCTTTCATTTCTCTCTCTGTGTGAATTGATTGTTTATGATTCTTATCTATAAAGTAAATTCAACTGAAAGCTTCGTTTTTTCTCACCGATTTTGATTTGTTTTGAACATGGCTTTTGAGACTCTTAGCAATCGTTTTTGTTGATTTTCAGTTTTAATTTTTAGCCAAAGTTGTGATCTTTCTCACTTCTGCCTAGTTTTTGTATATTATGAATGAATGTTATAAGTTGCATTGTGCTTTTGGTGTTTTTTGTACAATTATCGATTCTCTTGAACATGACTTGAGACCAGTTAAGATGAAAGATTTCAGTTTTCAGCCAAAGTTGTTAGTTTTCTCAATTCTGTCTTGTATTCTTATTAGTGTACAATATATGTCTGCATTAGGCTTTTAGTGTTTGTGTACAATCTATGTGTTAATTTCCGATTGTAACACTGGAAAGATTCTCTGTTTTGTGTACAATTTTCTCATATTACTTCTTGTGGGGAGCCACAGATGTCTTCTTTCTGGACTTGTATCCGTACATAAAGTTTTGTTTTTCTTTTCGAAAGTTTCTTCTTTGTCATTCATCTCCTATCAATGAAACCAATGGCAAAGAAGTGGATGGAACTTTCTTTCTGGTTTTCAAGGTTTCTCTCTGTGGGTTGAATTAAAGCCGGTCCTTAGCTATACTTTCAAAGCATAGTCCTTCCTGTAAACCATAGTATTTTATTGCTCATTCGTCTTCTTTATAGTTAGGATGTTAAGTCTCTGAAACTCCCCATCAGTCTTTATTAACCAAATTGAATCTCCCTTCTATCTACCATTCTTTTATATTATTTGCTTCATTTTGAATATGAAGAATAGTTAGCAAAGGGAAAAGGCTATGCAGCATGAGATAGAAAGAAAACAATGTGAAGTGCTTTCTTGATTGAGGCCTTCTTTCTTACTTACCGTGAAAACTTTCATTGCGTCTGTCTTTGTCTTTTGTTACCCATCTGATAATAAAGAAAAGAAACAGATCTTAGAGTTCTCCACCCTATATAGAGTGTGCTTCAGTGCTTGTATATGTTTTGAATATAAGATGTCGACGACTACAGTAACATTGTGTTACTGTTTTTATCATTCCATGGTGTACTGAAATTCTACTTGATATGGGGATGAATTTTGTTGTGATGTGCAAATTACTTTAAAGATGAGATGCGAGATAGATATATTGAACAGAGTATAGTTAGATAGAAACATATATAGATTAGCTAGTTTTGTGCATCTGTAACCCAAGCTAAAGGAGCTCTGTCGCAGCGTCAAGTCAGGAACAATAGAAACACACTAGAAAGAACCCTTACGAGAATGTTCTGTTAATTTTCCCCGTTTCAGGAAAAACTGTACCAATGGATATGGAGACAACAAGAAGGAGGGTCAAGAGTGACATCTATGGATATAGTCAATTATATTCAGGTATGTATGACCTCTAGCATCTCTCTATCTACAATGGAATTGCAGTCAGATCTGTTTTCTGTTCTTGAAGTTTCTGGTTTTCTCGAATGCAGAATGAACTCGAATGCTGCATAGAGGAGCCCCCAATATCCCCAAGAGCGCCACCACCTCAACCAACAATGCATGTCACGAATTCTGGTCAAATAGCCTCTTCAGGCACCTCTTGTCCAACAGCTGTTCCCGTAGTTCGATCGGAGCAATGTGAAAACCAGGCCAAGAACTCAGTTTTCTCAAATGCTCTTTCAAGTCCGATACGCCGTAGTCTTCAGAACTACCAAATACCGCAGGGAGGCTACATATCTGGCGGAACCAGAAGCAGTGAACTGAATAGAGGATCTAACTCCCCAGGTTCTATTGATTCTTCAATGGACATGCATGCAGAGTAAAAACTAAAAACTGTTATGATAAGTACACTCAGTTTGATGATGTTTGCTATATACAAAAACCGGTTTGATAATTCTTAATATGTCAATTGGTTCTTAAGTTGGAGGTGGTTTGCATTTTGCTGAGATTTTGGTTAGGGTTTATAATTGTCACATGTAAATCATTGTGTCTCTGATTGCTATCACTTGTTTAACTATAATTTTCATGTTTCAAACTACTACTTAAAGAACATCTAGCATCGTTGTTTATCATAATACTTCGTGTCATAAGTATAACTTCAAAATCATCTTTAAGAATTTTGGAGGGAAAACTGTCTAATTTCACAGACGAAGTTCCATATATGTTTGGAATTCTTTGTAGTTGTCGTCAAACAAAAGTTAAATATCGATTTTTTTTTTTGGAATTTGTAACTTATTTTCATCCAAAATTAAATTTGGAGATAACTAATTATTTAATTACTAAATCGATGGTAAACCATTTTTCACTTGATTTTGACATGTTTTTATCTGTTGTTGACCCGTTTTAACCCGGTTAAAAAACTTCCAAATCATGCTCTACTCTCCCACAAACCCGGTTCAAAAACCGAGTAAAAAACGGATTAAAACAAGATCAAAATCAAGTCAAAATCGGATGAAAATGGGTTTGACTTCGGTTAAATAATAAAATAATTGGTTAATCTTCAAATTTATTTCAGGTGGGAATAGGTTGAAAATTCCAGATTGCATGGAAATTTGATATTTTATTTATGGTTGACGACAACTAAAAAAAGGTCCAAATTTTATGTGTATCTACATAGATATAGAATTGTCATGTGGAATTAGACAGTTTTCCCGAATTTTCATGTTCTAAGAAAATATAGTAGTTGACGTTTTACTTTTTGAATTAAATCATTGTTATTTGGTTTTAAATTTGATCAAAATGATAAAATTCTTATTTATATTCATTTTTTTTGTTAAAATTGGCTTTATTCAAGAAAAGAAAGTACAGAGAGAAGTGAAGTACATTTTGTATAATGATGTATAATATCATATTTATAGTAAAAAATTTACCGACTTATTAAAGTCGGTAAATATAAACTAACTAAAATAATCAACAAAGAAGAATCAACAAAAGACGTCGTGGAAGACGCTTTTGTTGATTTTTCAACACTCTTTCTTGATTATTTATTACTATTGAATTATTGCATACTGTCTCGTTAAAAAACTTTATCATGTAAAAATCTTATAGGATAAAAATCATGATAAGAGAAAAAAAATATAGATACATCTCCCACTCGAAGAGAGAGATATATATATATATATATATATATATATATCATTCTCTTTATAAATCTTGTAAATGACGCATTCCAATATTCTGGACATGTTTTCTGAATGTTGTTGTAGGAATCGTTTTTATGAACAGATCTGCTGCATTGTCGGTTGACCGAATATACTCAATGTTGACTATTTGATTTTTCACAAGCTCTTTAGTATATGAAAAAATTTTTGGTGGGATATATTTGGTCTTAACACTCTTGATATAACTTTCTTTGAGTTAAGCGACACATGCAACATTATCATCGAACAATTTTGTTGGTTCTTTATTTGTAGTGATTCCACTAGCTTTCTTGTATGTGATGAGTAATGTACTTGAGCCATACACATTTTCATGTACTTGAGTCATACACATTCTCTACATGGCTCTTTGAGTGCAATAATTTCCGCATGATTTGAGTAAGTGACAACCAATGTCTGTTTTTGTGAACACTATGAGATCGTAGTACCTCCTAATGCAAAAACGTATCCGGTTTACGATCGATCTTCATGAGGATCTGATAAGTATCCAAATCTGCAAAGCCAACTAAACCAAACAAGGAATTTCTAGGATAATATAATCCCAAGTCAATTGTACCTTGAAGATAATGAAATATTTTTTTTAACCCGGTCTAATATCTTCGCTTAGGGGTTGAATTATACCTTGCAAGTAAGTTAGTAGCAAAAGCAATTTCTGGTCTAGTACAATTAGCAAGATATATCAGCGCACCAATAGCCTTCATATAAGGTATTTCAAGAGCTAGAATTTGCTCGTTATCTTCACAAGGTCGAAATGGATCCTTATCAATAGTAACTGATTTATTGACCATTAGAGTATTCAAAAGATTTGATTTATCTATATTAAAGCGTTTTAATACTCTTTTGTCATAATTTGATTGATGCACAAATATTCTACATTTGAGATGCTCTATTTGAAGCCCGAGACAAAACTAAGCCAAAGTCTTTCATTTCAAACTCTTCTCTCATATGGGTTCTTGCATCATGAACTTACTTTTGAGTTCTAATTATATTCAGATAATCGACATATACAACAATAATAACAAATCCTAATGAGGATTTCTTAATAAACACGCAAGGGCATATCGCATTGTTGATATATCTCTTTTTCAACAAATATTCGCTTAAACGATTATATCACATGTGTCCAGATTGTTTTAATCCGTAAAATGATCGATGTAATTTGACTGAACAAATATCCTTTGATTTTTCCGAGATCTTGGATCATTTTGGGATCTTAAATCCATCGGAAATTTTCATATATATGTCACTATCAAGTGATCCATATAGATATGCATCCACGACATCCATAAGGCACATCTCTAAATTTTTGGATGATGTTAAACTCATTAAGTACCTAAATATAATTGCATTTATAACCGGAGAATATGTTCATCATAATCAATTACCGGTCTTTGAGAGAAATCTTGTGGCACAAGTCATATTTTATATCTTATGATCTCGTTTTCTTTATTTCGTTTTCTCACGAAAACTCATTTGCATCCGACAACCATTACATCTTTTGATGTAATGATAACGTGTCCAAATACATTTTTTTATTGAGAGAGAGTAATTCATCTTTCATGATCTTTTGCCATTTCTCCCAATCGGGTCTCACCTGACATTCTGATAATGACTTCGGGTTAGTATCATTATATTCATTATCAATTTCTTTGGATATAGAAAATGAAAATATTTCATCCACATCTTCTACTTCATTTCTAACCCAAATTTTTCCATATTGGTCATAATTAATGGATGTTTCACAATTTTCTATATCATGTTATTCCTCTATAAGATTTTTATCATCAAATTTTTCAAGAACCTTCTCATATGTATTTTCTTGAATATCTTCATGATGTAATTTTTTTGGGATGCTTTTTCCCAATTTCTTTTTTTTTTCCAGGGATTTTTATCTTTAGATCCCAGCGGCTTCTCCCTTTTCAATTAAATTTTTGGGTCATTTATTTTATTTCCATCAAATTGTTCCTTTGGAATTTTAATTCTTAATGGAGCATTTGCAACGGGTATATATGATTTTGTCATTTTTTCGTATCTTTGAACACATCTGGTAATTCATTTGTCATATTCTGTAAATGTATAATTTTCTAAACTTCCAGTTCACGTTGATTTTTAGGGGATCAAGGTGTATCAAATTTCGTGTACACCATGTAACATCTTTTGATGTTTTTTTTAATTTCTTCCCCTAACGCTGGAAATTCATCTTCATTAAAATGACAATCGACAAAACGTGCTGTAAACATATCACCAATTCGAGGTTCAATATATCGAATTATATTTGGTGATGTATATCCGATATATATTCTCATTCTCCTTTTTGGTCCTATTTTTATTCTTTATGGTGAGACTATTGGGACATAAATCACGCACCCAAAAACTCGAAGATGGGATATATTTGTGTATGTACATAGGGCACTGGATGTTCGACATTAATTCCCACTAACATACAATAATCATCAAAAGCTTATCAAGTGAAGTCACCAGCGTTATCGCGGGAGGAGCTATAACCTACCACTTCATAAATAATATCGCGGGAGGAGGTATAACCTACTAGTTCATAAATAATATCGTGGGAGGAGGTATAATCTACCACTCTATAAATAATATCGCGGAAGGAGGTATAACCTACCACTCCATAAATAATATCGCGGAAGGAGGTATAACCTACCACTCTATAAATAATATCGCGGAAGAAGGTATAACCTACCACTTCATAAATAATATCGCGGGAGGAGATATAACTTACTACTGCATAAATAATATCGCGTGATGAGGTATAACCTATTAATGATTAAATAAATAAATTGATATAATAAAATAAATAAACTTTTACCTGTGCAATATAACAACACAATATTAAAGATATTTAGAGAGATGATCGTGCTGATAACATGATAAAATGATAACTTTACTCAAGAAAAAAATGAAAGAGTGAGAGAAGTGAAGTATATTTTTTACAATGATGCATGGTATTATATTTATAGTAAAAATTTACCGACTTAGTAAAATTAGTAAACGTAAACTAACTAAAATAATCAACAAACAAAAATCAACAAAAAACGTTGTTGGAGACGGTTTTATTGACTTTTCAACACTATTAGTATTATGCCCAAACACTATTAGTATTATGCCCAACTTGTTAATATGTTTGTTTATACGATATTAAAGCATCAAATGCATCCAAAGAAATTTCAAATATTTTTTAAAAAAATTAATCTGTTGTTTCTTGATTTTGTGATCATTTTTTTATCTTAAAACGTCGAAATTTCAATTGAATTTGGTATAACCTATTTAGCTAATGGATTTAATATTATTGGGTGTATAAATTTCAACCCATAAATAACTATGTGGATAAAACTCATTTATTAAAATTTCAAATCCAAACAAAATTGTGTCCGGTCAAATTAGATAGTCCATTTTTAAAAAATATTTTTTAAATATTTATAAAATTTTAAATTCAGGGAAGAGTAAATGAGACAGTATTAGAGCACCACTTCTACATCTATTCTACAGATATAGATTTCGACTCTACTTTTCATGGTACGAGGATGTTAAATTTTCGTATGACAACCCGTTGTGGTCCATGTGACAAAAAATTTTCAAATCCAAACAAAATTGTGTCGGGTCAAACTAGATCGTCCATTTTAATTCTTCTAGGTAAATAACAATTGCAAAAGTTTTTTTAAAAAAATTCAAAACTTTATCCGTAAGTTGGATATGGATTTTATCTTAAAAATATATCATCAAATTAATAAATCTCTAAAATTTATTAAATTTTCAATATTTTAGCAAGGTTAATGATGAAATACTCCATATACTTTATTACATTTTTTAGTTTGTCATTTTAGATGATAAATATATGTATAAACAATTATATAATTTTTTTTAAAAAACGTAGATTGTTTAACATTGTCTTTGTCGGAAATTTTGATATCAAGAAACTGTCAAAATAATTTGTATACTTTTTAAACGGATATAATGTTTGTCATTATCATATAAGTTGAAAATGTTATATCAATTGAATTCACAATGAAACCTATAAAATATCATGCAGAACATAGAAACGATGAAAAAAATTGCGCATCCATCAAATAAAAAAATATGGAAACATTTGAGTTAATGTATCATAGGTTTACGTATGAACCAAAGAACTTTTACTTCATATTACCTAATGATGGATTTAACCCTTTACTAAAGTATGAAAGCAGTAAAATTTTATAACTTTAAACATTTTAAAAGATTTATTAAGGTTTATATCATATGTTTGTAAAGTTTTGAGAAATTGTATAAAATAGTACTGTTTCAAGTTTTTATTGCAAATGTAGCACTAATCATTTAAATTTTCAAAATTAGTACAAATTTAATATTAAAATAATTAAAAATATTTTCCTAATAAAAAAATTTAAATCATAAATTGAAAAAAGTGAACTCCAACATTATGTTTTAAGTTTATTATAGTTTATTTAAGATAAATAATTATTTTTACATAATAATTTGTGATATTTTAAAAAATTTATTTTTAATGTATTAAATTTGGAAAATAAACTTAAAATGGTATTACTCTAAAGTTTTATAAGATAATATAGAAAAAAACTTGTAAATGTTCGTAACTAGTTTATAAAGGATAATTTAAACAATAACACTATTTTAAGTTTTTATTCAAAATATAGTGCTATTAGTTTAAATTTCCAAACATATCACAAATTTAATATTAAAATATCTTAAAAAAATTTATTAAGCAAAACTTAAATCTTAAATTAAAAAAAAAGAACCTAAATATAATATTTTAATTATATTTGTAATTTATTTATCGTAAATATGTATTTTTTAAAACTAATTTGTAATATTTTGAAATTTTCATTTTAAAATGATAAATTTGAAACAAAAATTTAAAAATATGATATTTTAAGGTATTATTTTTTATAAAGTGAAATATTTGTAAACTATTTTATACAAATACAAATGATATACTGAACAAATTGCTGAAATTTCCAAGGGGGAATTGTTAAAAATGACCTAAAACTTGACTTCAAATGCAAGTTTGACAATTTACACTTTTTTGGCAAAACTAACCTATGAGGGTGAAGAAATTACTGAACACTCCTTTGGTCTAAAAAATAATGTCGAAATGTCAATTACGTTTCAGTCCCTGCGTGTTTTTTTTGTTATCAAAGTAGACTTCTCGGAGAAGTCTGCTTTGGTAGGAAAAATAGTTTATTCCGGCTGAAGCAGACTTTTCCGAGAAGTCTGCTTTGGTGAGAAAAACAGTTTATTCCGGTTGAAGCAGACTTCTCGGAGAAGTCTGCTTTGGCGAGAAAAACAGTTTATTCCGGTTGAAGCAGACTTCTCAGAGAAATCTGCTTTGGTGAGAAAAACAGTTTATTCTGGCTGAAGCAGACTTTATGACGTCTGCTTTGTAAATAAAATACCTAAATCAAATAAAAATTTTAAAATATTTAAAAAAATTAAAATTGCTATTAACATAGTTTATATACATATCAAAAGCACGTAAAAGTTATAATGAATTCAAAAATAAGGAGATTGGATTCGATCTAATGGTATAAAATATTTGCTAGTTTTTGTTGTTATGTGTTGTGGGTTAATAGTTGATGTTTGTGTAGAGAATTCATGCTAGAATTTGAAATATCATGTGATAAATTTGAAAATTTAGATTTACAAATTTTTAAAAGAAAATTGTTTGAGTTTTGCATTTACTTAACTATCTTTAACATATTCATCCAATTTTTAACAAAACTTTTGTACATTTAGTGAATCTTATTATTTAGGGTTTAGGGTTACGCAGACTTCTTGAGATGTTGTCGTAGATTTAACAAAGCAGATTTCTCGAGAAGTCTGCACAAACCGGAAATTAAATGTAACTAAACCGGTTTTTTTCAATTTAGAGTTTAGGGTAATGTAAAAATACGAAGCAGACTTCGAGAAGTTTGCTTCAGACGGAATAAACTATTTTTTTCACCAAAGCAGACTTCTCGAGAAGTCTTCGAGATTTATTCCTAAGTCTTCGAGATTTATTCCTATTAAAGCAGACTTCTCCAAGAAGTCTGCTTCAGCGGGAATAAACTTCGAAGACTTCGAGAAGTCTGCGCAAACTGGAAATTGACAGTTTTTAACCTAACCAAATTTAACTCTCCATATATAAAGAAGGTAACCCTAAAATTTTATCATAATTTCATTTCCAAAAAAAAAAACGTGGGAGCCTCCATCCTCCAAAAATGACTACAAGGTAAATTTTCTCTTCTTCTCGTTTTACCTCTCCTCTTTTCTTTTCTTCTTCTCTTCTCATGTTCTTTGTCATCTTGTTATTTTGTAGATCTAGAAAAAAATTATGAGATATGAAAAATGTAAGTTTTTTTTGTTTATATGGTTTTGGGTTTGTGATTTTAGAATATTTTTATTGTTTAGATCTTTTGTTATTTTTATAACACTCTTTCTTGTCTTGTAGTGTTGTAGATCTGGAAAAAGAAGTGAAGAGATCTAAAAACGTAAGCTTGTTGCTTTTATTAGTTTTTAAGTTTTTCGTAGTTTTTGTGATTTTTGTTGTTTTTGTTATTTTCTTAAGTTTTTTCCTATATTCTTATCTTATTTCTCATCTTGTATTGTTGTAGATCTAAAAAGGAAAGTCACGAGATCTAAAGATGTAAGTTTGTTATTTTTACTAGTTGTTACGTTTTTCATGGTTTTGGAGATTTTGTTTTTTGTTATTTTCTTAATTTTTTTCTTATATTCTTATCTTATTTTTCATTTTCTATTGTTGTAGATCTAGAAAAAAGATTTACAAAAACTAATTTTGTTGTTTTACTAGATTTTTAAAGTGATTTTTAATAGTTTTTAAATTTTTCTATGTTTTTTTAAGATTTTCAATAGATGTTTGAGATTTATGGTGGTTTTACAGTTTTTGTTGTTGTTTTTGAGTTTTTTTCTTATGTTTTGAATTTGACACTTATTTTTGAATTAATAGATTTTCGTGTTGCAGATTTCATTACAGGTTTGCAGATTTCAATTGCAGACTTCAGTTGTAGACTTCAGTTGTAGACTTCAGTTGTAGACTTCAGTTGCGGAGTTCTTATATTCTTATCTTATTTCTCTTCTTTTTTTTGTTGTAGATCTGGAAAAAGATTCACAAAAAGTAATATTGTTGTTTTAGTTGTTTTTAAAGTGATTTTTAATGGTTTTTAAAATTTTAGATGGTTTTTATAAGATTTTCAATAGATGTTTGAAATTTCCCTTGAAATTTATGGTAGTTTTACAGTTTTTATGGATGTTTTTGAGTTTTTTTCTTACGTTTTGAATTTGACTTTAGTTTTTGAATCAATAGATTTTCGTGTTGCAGACTTCATTACAGGTTGCAGACTTCATTATAGGTTGCAAACTTCAGTTGCAGACTTCACAACACGTTTTCATTACAAATGCAGACTTCACTTGCAAACTTCATTAATAATTGCAGACTTCGTTTGTATTTTTGGTCATATTTTAAATGAGTTTTTGTCAACTTTATTGTACCTATCACTAGCTCCCATCACTCCACCTAGTCAGTCAGTTTTCAATCAACTTTTCAAAATTATAATAAACTATTAGTTGTATGTCAATCACTTTTCAATCAGCTCAAGTCAAATCATACTTATAAAATTACAAAATGACAACCATTAAAAACACAAATATTAGTATAAATTTTCATAAACACTTTTATACATAGTTAAGGACTTAGTGCATATTTAAGATACTTAATGCATATTTCCTAATAACAAGAAAGAACAAGAACTGGAAGATATGTATAAACAATTCCATCAAAATACTAAGTTAACAGGATAGTGTTGGATGTTTTTGTAAAACAACATCGATAACATTGTGTCTTCAAATTAATTGAATTGATTGGTTACATGTTTCAGAAACTACATACTTATATCGACAAACTTTGTTGTATAAATCTCGCAGACTTCTTTGCAGACTTCTCGGCACGCTTCTTTGCAGACTTCTCAGCAGACTTTATACTTTGTCCTTACTCGTAACTTAATTTTCTGAGATACTCAACACTAAAACTGAATTTATTCATCTTTTACTTTACCTTAAAGAATGTAATCCTCAGCATTAGAGTAAACTTTATTCTCATCTTCATCAACAAAGTAATCATCATCCTCAATTACAAACATTTTTCCTCCTCCTATATTATCCACAGAAAAATTCCAAGTCTCTGTAATAGTCCACTCTCCACAAACAACAACGATTTGGACCATTATCTGCAGTAAAAAATTAATGAATTTGATTAGATCATTGTACACATACTAAATTTTCTCACTGAAGTAGACTTCTCGGAGAAGCCTGCTTTGATCGGAATAAACTGTTTTTCTCACCAAAGCAGACTTCTCCGAGAAGTCTACGACGTTTATTCCGATCAAAGCAGACTTCTCGCAGATTTCTCGGAGAAGTCTGCTTTGATAGGAATAAAAATTGCTTTAGCGAGAAAAACAGTTTATTCCTATCAAAGCAGACTTCTCCGAGAAGTCTGCGACGTTTATTCCGATCAAAGCAGACTTCTCGGAGAAGTCTACTTTGATAAGAATAAAATGTTTTTCTCGTCAAAGCAGACTTCTCGCAGTCTGCGACGTTTATTCCTATCAAAGCAGACTTCTCTGAGAAGTCTACTTTGATCGGAATAAACGTCGTAGACTTCTCGGAGAAGTCTGCTTTGATAGGAATAAAACTTGCTTTGGCGAGAAAAACAGTTTATTCCTATCAAAGCAGACTTCTCTGAGAAGTTTGCGAGGTTTATTCCGATCAAAGCAGACTTCTCCGAGAAGTCTGCTTTGATAGGAATAAAATGTTTTTCTCACCAAAGCAGACTTCTCGCAGTCTGCGACGTTTATTCCTATCAAAGCAGACTTCTCGGAGAAGTTTGCTTTGATCGGAATAAACGTCGCAGACTTCTCGGAGAAGTCTGCTTTGATAGGAATAAACTGTTTTTCTCGCTAAATCAATTTTTATTCATATCAAAGCAGACTTCTCGGAGAAGTCTACTTTGATCGGAATAAACGTCGTAGACTTCTCCGAGAAGTCTGCTTTCATAGGAATAAAATGTTTTTCTCGCCAAAGCAGACTTCTCGCAGTCTGCGACGTTTATTCCGAACAAAGCAGACTTCTCCGAGAAGTGTGCTTTGATAGGAATAAACTTTTTTTCTCGCCAAAGCAATTTTTATTCCTATAAAAGCAGATTTCTCTGAGAAGTGTGCTTTGAAAGGAATAAACGTCGCAGACTTCTCGGAGAAGTATGCTTTGATAGGAATAAAATGTTTTTCTCGCCAAAGCAGACTTCTCTGAGAAGTCTGCTTTGATCGGAATAAACGTCGCAGACTTCTTTGAGAAGTCTGCTTTGATAGGAATAAACTGTTTTTCTCGACAAAGCAATTTTTATTCCTATCAAAGCAGACTTCTCCGAGAAGTCTGTTTTGATCGGAATAAACGTCGCAGACTTCTCGGAGAAGTCTGCAACGATAGGAATAAACGTCGCAGACTTCTCCGAGAAGTCTGCTTTGTTAGGAATAAAATGTTTTTCTCCCAACAACCACGATAATGATGGTTGTGTGCATTGAAAAAAATGGCATTTTCGTAATATTTTAAAAAAAATTGTTTATAATGGTCTTTGTGTTGTTTTTGTTTTTTTTAAAGTTAATGACAAAGTTGTAAATAAAGTTATTGTTGAAAGATAAAATAGAGATAGAAAGTTAGTTTTGCAACAAAAAGTTTAAATTGTCAAACTTGCAATTGAAAACAAATTTTAGGTCAATTTTGCAAATGCCCCAATTTCCAAATATAGTATAAAGTTGGTATTGTGAAATTTTCTGTGTGTAAATTAACAAAATTGTCTCAGCCCTTCACTGAGAGACAGAATCATTGTTGTGGGCTAAAATTTATTTTTTCCATAGACTGGAATGTCACATATTGCGTTAACTTATCAGAGTTAACCAATCGTTAGACAAGTTTCATATGCTCCAAATTACATTTCTTCTTTTTACACTATCTTAGATATTCTGAATTTTCAAACAAACTGTTTAGATCGTTTAACTTGAATTAATCTATTCGATATTTTGTTTGTAAACACTTACTCTCTTCGTTGGATAACTCTAACAGTTAGAATGAAGTTTAAACAAATGTTTGGTTGACAGCGGAAAAAAATAGAATAATATTTTAAAATAACACATTTATAAGTTTTTATTTCAAATTTAGTATTATAAATTTAAAATTCCAAAAATAACATATTATTTTTTGAAAATACATATTCACCATAATAAATTATAAATATAATTAAAATATTATATGTGTGTTCTTTTTCTAATTTAAGATTTACTTTTTTTATTAAATTTTTTTTTAAAAATATTTTAATATTAAATTTATGCCAATTTTGGAAATTTAAACTAATGGTGTTATATTTGGAACAAAACTTAAAATGATATTATTTTTGTCAGTTGCCCAAAAAATATAACAAGATAATCTAAGTTAATATAAAATATAAATTTTAAAGGTTAATTCTCTGAAATAGTGTATTTTAATTTTTTATTTTAAAAATAACATCATTAGATTAAATTTATAATAATAACATAATTTAATATTATAATATATATTAAAAATTCATTTTTAATAGAAAAAATTAAATTTTAAATTGGAAAAAACCTCAAATATAATATTTTAAATTTATGTATAATTTATATAAAATATTTTAGAATTTTAAAATATTAGATTTAAAATAAACACTTAAAAATGCTAATTTAGAGTACTATTCAACTCCTCCTAATATCTAAATCGCTAGATCTAAAAAACTATTCATAAATCATAATCTCCAAAACTTAAACTCTTAACAATGTACTTTAAATAAAATGAATTATTTCCTTGATTTAAAAGGTTTAACATAACCCTTGAAAAAAAGAGATCAGTTAATTGAGGCAAATTATGTTTATAAATTTAATAGACCAAAGCTACTAAACAGTTACACGTTGCTACAACCTTCATGAGGTTCTTACATCATTCTGGAACTAAAATATCAAAGTCACTCATTATCCACTCATATTCTTGTCTAATGCTAACATATATATACCAGCATTAATCGATGTCCAAACTTAGGTCTGAACATTAAGATATTAGACTGGTTTTGGTCAATTATTTTTTGTTTCAGTTTTTTCAGTTGGTAAATTTAAAGATACATTCAGTTATTTTTATATTTTTATTCGGTTTCGATTCGGTTATACCTTAATTTCGGTCGATTCGATTATTAAATTTAAAACTAAAAAGAACCAAAAATTATTCGGATAACCAAAACTAATCGAAATAATCGAAATAACCGAAATAACCAAAAATAATCAAAACTAACAAAAAAAATTATCAAAAATAACCAAAAAGATAACAAAAAAAATAATCCAAAAAAACCAAAAATAGCAAAAAAAATAACTGAAATATCTGAAATATTTTTTGAATAACCTAAACTAATTTGGTTTTTTAGATATTATTTTGGTTTTTGATTCGATTTTGGTTAATAACCAATAACAATAATTTTCCAAAATAATATCCGTTCGGTTATTTTTTTATAATCGAATATCAACCGGAATATGTTTTTCGGTTTGGTTCATTCGGTTCGAATTATTTGTCCAAACCTATCCAAACTCGTTTTGTTGGTTTAGTTCTTAGGTGCTTCTCGTCAAAGATAGATTAGCTTAAAAACATGTCCAAGTTTGAGACAGAACATTGAATCTTACTTACATTCAAAGCCGGTCATGAGTTTTGGAATACTGCAAACTACAAAAAAATGATTTTTTTTTTATTTTTAAAAATGGTCCTTTTTCAAAACATTTTAAAAAAATAATTTCTTATTGAATTCATGTCCAAATTGTTTATATTGTAGAAATAGAGACGACTCAAGAGAGCAGAAACACCAAACTCCAAGTTCTTTGAATTCACAATTAGACTGTGTCCTTGTTTCTCGGGATATCCATCGACTGACCATTTTAGATGAGTCAGAATGTAACGCTCTCGACCACTACCTTTTGTGGGCCTCCACGCCCACTCTGACCCTTGCGCTCCAACATCGTTCAACAGTTGGTGTGCCATTCTGGTAGGGTCGAAACACCTTTTTACTGACCATCGCATGATCTGTTTCTGTGTTTTGTCCTTATTCACATGGTATTGGGAATCACTTTCTACTTTCTGGTAGATCATCCATTTCTAAATTGTTCTTAAATACAATTATGTCATGAGGAATGACAGAAAAAATAAGTGTACCTTGGTGAAATAAGCAGTCAAATCAATTCTTTTAATATCTTCTCATGCATCATCACTTCTCTAAAGTACAAAATAATCGAATTAATAATCGGGTATCGAATGTTCAGAAAAGTAAGATTAGCATAATAAAAATACATGAAACAAATAAATCTATGTAGATTCTAATTTGGATTTTTAGTTGGTTTTCTAGTTATTTATTTGCAGAGAAAGTAATGACAAATTTATTTCGATGAATAAAATATATTTGACTATGGATAAGACATTTGACTTGGAGTGACTTTCAATTGACTAATGATTCCAAAGTTTCTATTAGTAGAATCCCTAAAGCTAACCCACTTTATCTCCTTTAATAGCCTATAGATTAATCAAGTCTTTTTGCACCATAATCTATGGACTAGCAATCCTTAAATTCAAATCTATCTTAGTCTATCTATCACCTTGGACATAACCTCTCGTTTGCTAAGATAAGATAAACATGTTCAGGGTTTACCTACACATTATGTCTAGACCTCTCGGAAGCAAAACACCATCGATTGAGGGATTGACTAACTATTTAAATCCTAGCATTAAGCACATCTTAAACATGAGAAATTTGTTATTTAATCTCCCTAAACAACCCTAAGTCAACATCAAATTCTCCTAATCTATCTTACCCACAATCCATAAGGCTAACTACTCATATATATTCATAAAACAGCAAACATAATGAAATAAGAGTAGATAAACATAAAACAAGAGATAGAGAATAGGAATTCTTCAATAGAATCAAAAGTAGCAAAAACAAGAATTGAAAACAAAGTTTCTTCTCCCAAAAATCTGCCAAAACCAATAAGATAGAATAAAACTTTGGTTAATTGTGACCTAGAAGGGCTTATATACTATCCCTAATACATTTGGTTTAACCTGGGACAAACCGGTTAATTAAAAATAGGTTACAAACTCGTTTTGGTACGGGATGGACCGTGATTGGCTGGCTGCGATCAGCCGGATGGGCAGCAAGTGGTAGGATTCGCAGTAGATGGGACCGGTCGGGTGCGATGGGCGATCGCAGGATGGGCAGGCAAGCGAGTGTTGGTGGTGTTGTAGGATTGGTCGGATGCGATCGTCGGATGACCGGATGCGATCAACCGAGTGTTGGAGGGGTTGTGCAACTAGCCCGATGCGATCAACCGAGTGCCCGATTGTGTGAACAACAGCGGGTGATGGTTGGCTCGGTCTGCACAATCAGTCGGATGGCCGATCGCGTGTGTTCAGAAGCTTGGTGTGGGATTGGTCGGATGCGATCGGGAGTCGGCCAATCACGTGGCCTCCAAGAACTTTGGTCAATTGTTTTATGCCCTAACTCCTTCTCCAACCCTTGGTAGCTTGTGTCCATGTCTCAACCTCATTCGTCACACGTTGTACTTAAAAACATTCGAGAAAAATATGCAAGATGCAAAATACATGCCTAGAATGTAATGTTATATGAGAATGAATATCAAAGGATGAATAAATGATCTAAACTTTTAATGAATACAAGAAAATAGTGGTGAAATGTAGAATCAAACAATGCAAAAACCATGGTTATCAATCTCATTCTCTCATTAATCTCTTATGATAATATATATACATGCTGAGGTAGGTTAATCATAGTTTCTATAAACAACTTCTTTCCATAAGTATATCCATAATATTCTCCCTGAGATGGAGGGGCTAATGTCAATCCAATCATGGACGTGAGTTTTTTGAATGGTTCACGGGGTAGTGGCTTAGTTAATACGTCCGCTTGGTCTCTGGTGGAGATGTGTGACACTTTTATATTTTCGGATTGCATTTGGTTGCGAATGAAGTGGTAGTCGAACGCAAAAGTTTCATTTGTGTGTACAATACGATATTGACATAGAGGTATGTGGCTCTGATATTGTTGTAGTTGATAACTGATGGCGTGTCAATGAAGCTCTATGAGAAGTGATCCGATCCAACATATTTTGATGAGGTGTTTGCCACGGATCTGCCACGGATCTATATTCAGCTTCGGTGGAGGAGCGTGCAACTCCTTCTTGTTTTTTGAAGACCACAAGATGGGGGTGTTAACCGAGAAAGATTACATATGCATTGGTAGATAGAAAAAAATCACCATTTTTACCTACCCAATCAACATCGAAATATGCAAGAAGTTGTTGCGTGTTTTTTTTGCATTGTAGATGAATGCCAATGTTGATGGTTCCAGTAAGGTGCCGAAGTACTTGTTTCACTGCTAGTCAATATTCCATTTTTGGTCAATGCATGAATTGTGATAGTCTTTTCACTACATAAGAGATGTTCGGTCTTGTGAATGCAAGGTCTAGAGGCTGCTGACTACTTCTCTACACTCGGTTGCATTTTGCAGTGGTGTTTTGGAGTTGAAATTTAGTTTCGATGTTGTAGCCATCAGGGTGCTGATTGTTTTTACTGTGGTCATGTCCGTTCGATGTAGGAGATCTGAAATGTACTTTCTTTGGCAAAGGTGTAGAACTATATTGTTTCGGATGACTTCAATGCCAAAAAAGTAAGATAGTTTTCTCGTGTCTTTTATTGAGAATCTTTGAGCAGATTCCCATATTGTTTGTTGTAGAAGGTCATTGTTGTTCCTTATTACAATAATATCATCCACATAGATTAATATGTAGATCATACTTGTATCTTTGTATTGAATAAACAACGACGTGTCTACCAAGGAATTTGTGAAGCCGGCGCATAGAAGGTACCATTTGAGTTTCAGGTACCATGCATGAGACCGCCTGTTTTAATCCATAGAGGGCCTTCTTAAGATGACAAACATGGTGGGGTTTATCGGGGTCGATAAAACTTTGTGTTTGTGGCATGAAGACATCCTCTTTTAATGTTCCATGTAAGAAACGTTGTTGAGTCGAGCTGCCAAATACTCTAATTTTGTGTGACAGTAATGCTGACTACCAATCTGATGATTTTTTACTTAATCACCAGGCTAAATATTTCTGTAGTCAACATCGGGCTATTGATGATAACCTTTGGCTACGAGTCACGCGTTGTAGCAATCCAATGATCCGTCGGGATGATGTTTTGTTGTGAAAATCCACTTGTTTCCCACTAGATTTTGAGTCGATGTTGGAGGTTCCAACTCTCATGTTTTGTTTCTGACTTGAGCGATAAAATCCTTGAGTACTCATTGTTGTCCTCCAGTTTTCATCTTTTTCAATGCTTCGATGGCCCTTTTTGGTGTGAGTACATGTGTATGTTTTATTGAAACGATGAATGTATATTTTTGATTCAGTTTCGTGATCCTGGCTTTGGCAGAGTCCTCATTTGATGTTTATTGCTTTTATCTATGTTTAGGTGTGGATCAGAGATTGTTTGGCGTTGTTAGTTCGGAGCCAATGATACTTGGACTTTTGGTGTTGGGTTGTGACTATGATTTTGCTCTTCATGAGAATTGTAGAGATTGTTTGGTTTGGCAGTAGGGAATGATGCACTTTGTTCTATAGAACTCATTGATTGAGGTGATGTCGTTGACGTAGTCTATGAAGGATAGACAACTCGGAGTACTAGTGGAACAACCCTATTGAGTGTGGCAATGGAGAGCGTAGTTATTGGTGAGGCTACGGTAGGTGTGTTATCGGTTGGTTTTTTTATAAATTGAGGAAAGGGAATTTGGATTCATCAAAGTGGACATGTCTAGAGGTGTAGACTTAGTTGCTTACTATATCGAGACAAAAATACGCACTTTGCGTTCATGAATATCCAAGGAAGGCACAAAGTGTGGGGTTTGGCTCAAGTTTGTGTGTTGTGTAAGGTTTTAACCATGGAAAACATGTAGAGACATCTGAAGATTTTGAGTTTGGAATAGTTTGGTATAGTGTTGGAAAGTGTGTGGTAAGGTGATTTTGATGAGAGGTTTGGATTGGGCATTCGGTTGATGAGAAAAATACATGTGGAGAAGACATAAGTCTAATACTGTATGGTATAAAGCCACAGGTTAAAAATGTTGCGCCTGTTTCAATAATGTGCCGGTGTTTCTTTTCGACTAAGCAATTATGTTCTGAGGTGTGGGCTGGAGAGATGAGGTGGCTGACTCCATTAGAGGAGAGAAATTCGCATAAGGCAATGTATTCTCCTCCATTGTCAAAAAATAAGGTGCTAATTATTTTTCGGAATCTATTTTCGACCAAGGATAGAAATCGGATGAATGTGTCTTTGACGTGGGATTTGTGAGTGTATAAAACCATGTGTATCGACTAAAATGGTCTACAAAGACAACTTAATATTTGAAGTTGTCAACTGAATGTCATGGAGATGTCCATACGTCAATGAACACGACTTGAAGTGGATGAGATGAGATAGATGATTCGGAAAAGAAGTTTGTGGATTTTATTAATGAGAATCATTTCACAAATTTTTTGACACAACGTTAAAGAAATAGGTAAAAACGGAGGTATATTCTTAAGGGTAGAAAAAGATGGGTGGCCGAAACAAGAATGTCATTCTGATAAGGTTGTTTTTGCGTTTGTGGAGGTTGGATGGAGTTATGGGCTTGGTTATAATCGGCCACTCACAGAGCTCTCAACTAGTATGATCTTGGATTAATTGGGCTTCCGAGGTCAGGTCTTTCATCTGAAAGTATAGGTTGGAAAGAATTCAATATAGACACGATTAGTTTTGTATAACCGATATACTACGAGCGTATAAGATATCACATAGAGACAAAGACTTAAAAGAAGAGGGTAAGGAACTAGTCTATGAAATAGGAATCATGGATCCATTTCCAAGAATAACATTTTCACCTCCATTGTAGTTTTAATGGAGAGAGAGATTGCTTAAATCTGCTGTGAAGTGGTGTGTTGCTCATAAATCAAGAATCCATGGGCTTGTATTCTATGCAGATGTGTGCATAGTGACATTTGCTTATGGTTTTCATGGTGTCAGAGGGTATGATGGTGTGGACAGTAGAGGTGTATTGTTTTTTTGGATGAGAGATTGCAATTGTGGGGGAAAAGGTCAATTTCAATTTGAACAATTTTCATCGGGCGTTTTTATACAATTATGAGGGTGTAGTACGGATTTCAATATTTACCCTTTAATATTTTAAATTTTAGACACGATTTAACAAATACATGCCTTTTTTGATATTTCATTAACGGAGTTTGGTTTCCGTTAATACTGGCTGAATTGGCATAGGACGTGGATGAACTGGATAACGTGGTAGTGTGTGTGCAGTAAAGCAACATCGTTTCTCATCATACATGCTTTCCCCCCTTCTTCTTTTTTCTTCAACCGAAATTAGGATTTGGTATTGGAGACTTTCCGAAAACGAAACTTTTTGAAAAATCGATTTAACTCTTCATTTGTCGATTTCGGAAGGTTTCGTTTCCATAAAATCCTCAATACCAAATTCTAATTGCGATTGAGGAAGGAGGAAGAAGAGGGAAAACACGTTGTTTTACTGCACACACACTGCCACACCATCCAGCCCGTACACGTCCTATGCCACGTTAGCGAGTATTAACGGAAAGTAGACTCCGTTAACGAAAATATCAAAAAGGCACGCATTTGTTAAGTTATGTATAAAATTTGAATTATTAAAAAATAGATATTGAAATCCGCACTAAGGCCTCATAATTGTATAAAAATGCACGATGAAATTTGTTTAGGTTGAAATTGATCCTTATCCCGCGACTCTGGACACCACTTGGCATAATGGCCTTTAATACTACAAAACTCACACCGGCCTTGATAATTTCTATGTGATTTGTTATCTTGTGGTCTTTGTGTGTGTATCACTACAGGAAAACAACGTATTCCCGACGGCGAATATTATTGTAATCCATCGGAAACACGTATTTCTGTGGGATTTTCGACAAAATCACTTTGTCGAGACTATCTTGTCATAAAAATATCCATCAGAGATTTTCGACGAATAGCCGATGATGGATGTCCGTCGGAAATTTCCGACGGACTTCCAATGAAATTGTTATGTCCGAAAACCATTGGAAATTTGTCGCAAAGTACCAACGGTGATGTTGTCGAAATCCGTCGGCACTTTCCGATGGCCCTTCCCAACGGACATCCGATAAGATTTTTCTGCCAAAAATCCATTTGCATCCCAACGGATTCACGAGGGTCTCTTCCGATGACTTCCCGATGGACATCCGATAAAATTTGTCCGTCAAAAATTCGTTTGCATCCCGACGGATTCCTGAGGGTTTTTTCCGTGAGAATATCGCAACGGATTTTTGACGACCATAAAATAATTAAAATAATAACTAATACTTTAATTTTAATAAACACATTTAACAAATTTGTATATTTAATTGTAAATAAATTCAAATATTTTATAAAATATATAATTAAAATAATATTTAATTAAAATATAAAATTTAATACAATATTTTAAAGTTAATACAGTATTTTAAATATTTCGAAATTACGTTGGTGGGAATTCATCCATCCACTCCAAAAACTTGGATTTCATAAAATCCATAATTGTGTTTCACTTATTCTCGTTCAACATTTTATTTTATTGCATTTATAACTCAATTGCCGATAATTTGTTTTTAAGCCGTGTTAGTTTGGATGAGCTCCGTATTGGTGTTCAGTCCACCGAAGATGTTGAAAGGCCGCTAACCACAACTTTACCCAATCTTCAATGGCGATCTTTCGAAAATGGTAGTTCCTACGAGATTCGAAAAATATTAGAACATGTATAAATTTAATAAAAAAAAGTAAATAAAAATATAAATAAAACTTACATCAAGAACGAAGAAACTAGTTTCGAATCGAGACAATTCGACCGAAGAACAGGAGTGAGTTTGTGACTGTTGGGACAAGACGACGACCTTCTTTTTTTTTTTTTACTTTTTGGATGTTCTCGCTAATGAAACCATCTTGGATGATACCGTTTTTCTTGTTGGTATGCACATCCTCGAGAAGTTGCAAATGGTTTATAGGTAGGCCTGTCAAACGGGTTGAATACCCCGCCTGACCCGCTCCGTAGCAGGTTTAAATTTTTTTTACAAAAATCATTTTAATCCACAAAACCCGCAAGTAAATATTTTACAACCCGCATCCTTCGTAAATTAATTTTTTTTTAAAAATATTTAAAATATTTATTTTACTAAAGCTTCTTAGACACTCCATGTGCAGCGTCCTTGGCTTCTGCTTCAGAATTTCATCTTCTTCCTTCTCTTTCTTCAATGGCCCATCTTCCCATTTCCACTTTCATTTCTCCACAGATATAACCCATGTCGTTTTTATAAACTCCAAACGGGTAAACCGGATCCAAATCGGAAACCCGGGTCTTCAAATTACACTCTCCCCGAAGAGTCTGAGAAACGTTTTTGCTCTTTAGAATTTCTCCTCGAATTCAGCTAATGTCACCGGAAAATTACCCAGTTTTCTTCGTCGAGGAGGCAGCCGCTGAAGATGCCATCGTTTGACCGCATCTCAGAGGGAGATCGAGATCGAGAGAGTGGTCGATTGAGAGAGAGAGGAGAGAGAGAAGAGAGAGAGATCAAGTGAGAGAAAACGATGAACGAGAGGGAGATTTGGAGAAAATGTGACATTAGTAGTAGGAAAAAATGGTCCTAAACTAGCTACTGTAGGACAAAATATGTACCCATAAAACTCGCTAATCAATAAGATATAACCCGCACCCGCTCCACTGTAAATTACGTTCAACCCGCACCCGCCCCGTTTTCAAAAAAATTATTTTCGTGCGACCCGCACCCGTTTTGCAGCGGGTCAAACGGGACGGAACCCGCGGATAATAACTTTTATGACAGGCCTATCTGGAGGCACACCTTCAAATTCTTTCCTCTAAAAATAATAAATACTAAATTAGTATTAAAAGTTTTTAAAACAATAGTAACTAAAAATATTATAATAATAAAAATTTACCAATTGGTCGATTTGTTTAGGAAGCTGGTCGATCCAACATTGTGAATGTAAATATTTTTATCTCTTCGATTGCTCTTGGGATTTCCCGATAGTCTTCGAAATGGCTTCCGTTCTGGAGGAGCCCCAATAACGAATAAATTCGTTCGAAACATACTCATTCAATCCTTTTAATATATATCTTTTCACTTTCTCCACATCTACTTCCACTCGTTCATATTGCGGGAGAATTGCAACGTAACTTCTTTTTCAAACGCTTCTTTCACCAAATTTGTGATTATGAGATCGATCCCATGTAAATTTTTGTTACGGAATATATTTAAAAAATTATATTACTAAAATTATATGTAAAACCGCTATATATTTAAAAATAAATTAACCAAATTTAAACGTACCACAAACGTTTTGAATCATATCTGACGTTTTCGTTCAAAATATTCATAAACTTTATATATGGTTTGTTGATAATGGGATGAAGCAGTTTAAGAATAAATTTACTAACTTTTTTGTTTAAATTACCAAACATACGAAAAATATGTATTTAATATATATTTATATATCTACAAAAACTATTATACTATGTTGAAATATTATTAGTTAAGTATTATCTAAATTTACGATAACTATTGGTTTATATCCCTTATATATTAAATAAGTATTACCTAAATTTACTATATGAAATATTATTCATACTCGATCATAATGAAACTAAAAATAATGCATAGGAATAAGTCTTTCTCTTAGATTCTTTGCTTGTCGACCTTTTTTGGTGTAAAAATCTATTCACCGTTATTCCATTCCTTCTATGTGTGGCTTTCTTTATGTATTTATCAAATGAATATTCTATTTTGCCTCTATAAAGAAAAGTTTTCTAGCATCGGATACACAATTGTATTAAGCATTTCTTTTTCCTAAGGTATATTAAAGAGTAATGAGTTTCTCTTGAGTTCTTGTTTATTTATTTTCTTTCATTTCTTTTGTCTTTTGGGTATTTGACAGATTGAGAATAATGTCTTGGGAATCGTTGGATATCAATGTGGAGGTTGAATCAAAACCTGAAAGAACTCTAGTCTTACTCGGACGAACAGGTAATGGTAAAAGTGCAACAGGAAATACCATTCTTGGAGAAGCAAAATTCTTGTCAAAAACAAGAGGAAGATTCATTACAAAAGAGTGTAAGTTACATGTTTCTAAGCAACCAAATGGTCAGAAAATCAATGTTATCGATACTCCTGGTGAGTTTATGACACTTTTTAATCTATATTAAATCACATATATATATTTTAATAAAACATGGATTGATAATAATCAATGGCGCTTTCAGGTCTGTTTAGTGCTTCCATGTCACTTGATTTTACCATAAGAGAAATTATTAGGTGCTTACGTCTAGCTAGAAATGGTATAGATGCAGTGCTTTTGGTTTTCTCTGTGAGAAATCGGTTAACAGAAGAGGAACAATCAACGCTTGGCACATTAAAGATCCTTTTCGGAAATGAAATCGTTGACTATATTATTGTTGTTTTCACCAATGGAGATGCATTTGACGATGGAGAAACTCTTGATGATTATTTGGAGGATTGTCCTGAGTTTCAAGTTGGTTTCTTCATTATCTTTTTGCTTGAAACTTTTGTTTATAAACATTCTATGAACCATAAAATCTCTTGCTTTGCTTATAGGAAATTCTCAAGGAATGTGGTAACCGTAAAGTGTTGTTTGACAATAGGCGTAATATCCCCAAAAGCAAAAAAGAAAAACAAGTTCAAGATCTTCTCAACTTGGTCGAGCAAATTTCTAAGAAGAAAAATGGAAAGTCTTATATGGGTGACTTATCATTAGAGCTAAGGGTGCAAAAGATAGACTCTTTTAGTTATATTTTCACATTTCATTATTGTGTTAAATTTAAGTGGTTTGAGTTATATTTTCATCTACTTTTCAGGAGAACGAAGACGCATTTGAGGAAAGGAAAAAGCAGATTGAAGGAATGAAGGGTTTGTCTTCCAAACAAGAGATATCACATGTCAAGAAGGAAGTAGAGAAATCATATACCGAAATGCTTGAGGGGATAAAAGACAATGTAACTCACTTCATTGCTTATATATGAAGATTTTGTGTGTATAATGACTCATATGTTGAATTGTTGTGTTTGGTTAGATTTCTAATCAAATGAAAGAATCATTGAGAGATGTGAAGGAACAATTGGCTAAAGCAGAAGCAGCGAAAGAAGAAACCGAAAAAAAGATGGTCGAAATTCAAAAACTAACTTCTGATGAGGTGAAAAAGCTGAGAGAACAACTCGACAAAGCTAACAAAGAGACTGCTGCTTTGAAAAAAAAACGCAAAGAGAAGTGTTATGTTCTTTAATCATATATGCATATGCAACGTTCTATGTTCATATGAATAAAGTAAATAAGATACTTTCGTAGTAAGATATGAAACAATACCTTATTGTACTGTCATTAAATAAATACAACATCTTATTTTTCAGCCAATAAATTCGTAGTAAATGGAGACAATATACTGAGAAAAAGATTAATGGAATTCAGAAACTAGTTATTGAGGAGGGTGAGAGGACAATTCAATTGTCTGAAGATATTGGAATCGTTCGTTTGAATACCAATGTATGTATAAATTGGATTTTTTTTTATAATCATAAAAATAAACAAATGTCATTTGTCTTACACTGCCCAGAAAGATATAGATGAAATATTTTCTTATATATTTAATGTAAAATTTTAACAAGGCTTAATTATTTAAAAAATAATGTAAGAAATAAAAGAATGTATTCATGCTAAACCATATGAAGGTGCGGCCATATAAATTAGGACGAGCTCGTGCTCGCGCCATTTGAATTTAGTTGTAAGTTTGAGTAGATAGACTTTGATCCAAGAATTCATTTTTGTATCGAATTTTTATTTATATAATTGATGAGTACATAAATATTAAATTTGTTAAAATAATGATAAATAATTTTTATAGCGAACTAATTTGGTCAATTCTCTAACTCATTTTCATTAGGGTTTATTTCCGTCAACTACACGAATTTATGCGAATAAACCTATTTCTATCCGTATTTTTTAGGTTTTTCATAAGTTACATAAACTACGTTTTACTTCCTTAAACTACATGAAATTCATAAATTATTACAATTACAGAAATTCTGCTAATGTTTACACGTTAAATTATTATTAAACCTTATTTTAATTCAAAATCTGGTTTTAATTTCAAAATAAACCCAAGTTAAATCTAGATTTTCGGATTAGAACCAAATTTAATAGCTATTTAACGTGTAAACATTAATAGAATTTCTGCAATTAGAATAATTTATGAAATTTGTGTAATTTATGAAAAAATATAGTTTATATAGTTAAAAGAAGACCCAAAAAGTATGGGTAAAAATAGGTTTAGTCGTATAAGTTTGTGTAGTTGACGGAAGTAAACCCTTTTTATTATTAACTTAAATTAATTGTTTATTCCTTTTATCAAGTGGTAACCAAAAGATTTTTTTGAATATTTTATTTTTCATATAAATATGAACAATCTTTCATATGTTTTAATCACATATTCTTCTTTGGATATACTTTGGTGTATTAATGGAATGAGATAACCGAATTTGAGTTTCGAGTTTTCAGAATTTAGAAAATGGATCAATAGTTGGTATAATTATTATAGTGTTTTGGTTCAAAACCTATTTTTTCTTTGTTGATTAAGTCTAATAGTCAATGTCTCCTTAATCGAGTTAAGTTACCACCAAATTAATTTGGTTTATTATTTTGTAACATAAAAATCATAATGATTTCTAGTGAATAATCAATCTCATTAAAGATGGAGTAACTTCAGCTCATATGCTGAGCATTAAGGCAAAAAAAGAAGAAAGAAGAAGAAAAAACCCTTTGTTTTTTTTTCATTCTAAAACTGTAAAATATAAACATAAAAATCTCTCAAATATTGAGTTTGAGAGTACAACATAGAAAAAATATTCGTTAGATTCAGTTTTTGAGTTGTGCAAAATAGAATAGTTGTAGTTGTATCTTGGGATTGGGAATGTCATACAATACGGAGCATTTTTAGAATTAAGAAAAGAGTGTCTCGGCTCTGTAAATCCATTTTTTCCAAATTCTTGTATCGGTATTGATATTTTATTATATATAATTTTATTCACAATTATTGAGTTGCTCAAATTATAGAAATCGCGTTCTTACAATCTTACAATGTTAATTCTGAAATTTCCGTTATGTTTATTAGACTACCAAAAACTACTCAAATTGTAGAAATCGCGTTCTTACAATCTTACAATTTTAATTTTGAAATTTCCGTTATTTTTATTGGACTACCAAAAACTGATAATTTTATGAAGTGTTTATATTTCATAAGAGCAAAAATTTGGGCGTATGACAATTCTTTGTTCAATTTCACGTATACGTTTTTGAGTTTGCAATTGTGCAAAACGAATAAAAAGTATCAATAGAATAAAAATTTTAACAGTAGCGTTTATGATGGCAATAAGTACACTGAGTCGATACCCCAAATTAGGAGCGCTCTACCACTAATGACTTTGTTTGCAATATGGGTTGAAATTTTGATGTTTATCTTAATGTGCGAATCCTATTGATATGAAGTTTATATTGACTATGAGTCTTCTAAGTCGACGCACCAATTTCGTATTGGTAGTGGTATATCACATGAGACAATACCAATAACGTTTAAAGATATCTCTAAAAACTATCACTTATTTCAAAAGCACAATGTTTAAAAGAAGTTAAGTGGAAAATATCACAAGTGTGATATGTCAAAAAGTTGATGCATGTCTAGCAAAATTGATATCTATTTTAATAGATTTATAGATTTGCTAATACGCAAAAATATGGTTTTACAATAAATTTTAACGAGAATAAAAGTTGAAAAATAAAATCCAACTTGAGAAAACTTTGAAAATAGTTACATTTGGTAAAGGGAGAAATTTTTTGATGAAAAATAATGCGTTATTTTAAATAAATAACATTATTTATCAAAAAATTCTCCGAATCAATTGGAGTTGTGGCATAAAAAAAATCTCAAACTCATAAAAAGATGATGAATGAAATTGCATTGCTCTGACTTGTCTCAGAAAACGTGGGGGGGGGGGGGGGGGGAGGGAAGCGTTGCTTATCACATAAAGTTATTGACAAGATATCATATGAATTTTAAAAAGGTAAAATACATTCGTACAAATACCTAAAAGTGTGGGATGTCTACAAAAATTATCGTACAACTTTCTAAATAGTCACAATCAAACCAAAAAAGGTAGATTATATATATAATGGTTAGTCATGTTTTTTAAGAAAACAAAATCAAATGGTGTAATGTTAGTAGATTATATCCAATTAAATGACAACCTAGGATCCAGATATTAAAGGTGTCATGAGACTAAATTATAAAATCATTGAGAGGGGTGGTTTAAAACCTATGATTTAAGAGGATGTTTGATGGTAATCCTACCTACGTGAGTGGAGATCCTAAGATGTAGGTTCAAAGGGAAAACTAATATATTAAGGGCAGTGTGAGACTAGATTCTCTTCCTAGTTGATAAGATTGTGTACAATACTTCCTGTATGTGTGTAAAATAAGCATTGCTTTTAATGATTTGAGACCAGAGATTTAAGATATAATTGGAGTATTACATGATGCTCCTTAGAACAAAGTTAATAACGAATCATATTGTGAGTGTGAAATGGGGCCATTTCTAGGAGAATGAAAGAAATGTTATATTCTCCAAGTTCACTCATGATTAACGAGGCATGTTCATGACCAAAATGAACACAATAGAGAATCTATTTCTATAAAAAAAATTGTGTTATAGTTATTGTCTCGGTTTACATAAAAGTTCAGGGGGTTCAAGAAATTATGTTCATCTTCTGGTCGAGTAAATACGATAGCTATTAATAATGATTGGTTCAAGGCTGAAAAATACTATCAACTCATATATAATGGATTTTTCGTTTTCAGTGTAAAAAAGTCCTCTTGTCAAGTCTTATCGAGTCTTGTTTAGATAATTAGTTATGTCAAGTCTATCGATTCTTCATGTTTCTAAAATCATTTCTATTCATATGAGAGATTGTTGGAACTCGATTTTAAGGAAGTAGCTTTCGATCACTTTTCGGTGAGTTTTTTTGGCGAAAACGTTAAAACTGAAGCTCGTTTGAATGATAAATGAGTGTTTAAAGTGGGTTGCTTGATAAGCATAAAATGAAAAAATGTAATTTGTCCCATATTAGAAATTAGAGGTGAAATCTCTCTTGTATTTCAAGAGGAGAAATTATAGTAAAACTCAAAACTTTGGTGTATTAGTGGAAGAAGATATCCGAACTCGAGTTTCGAATTTTCGAAATTTAGCAAATGGACCAATATTTGGTACAATTATTATTGTATTTTGATTCAAAACTTATTTGTTATTTGTTGACTAAGTCAAAGAGTTAATGTATCTTTAGTTGAGTTAAGTTACAACCAAATTAATTTGGTTTATTGTTTTGTAACATAAAAATCATAATAATTTTTAGTGAAAAATTAATTTTCATTAAAAATAGAATAACCTCTTTATAAGCTCATATGTGGAGTTTTAAGGAAAAAAACAAGAAAGAAGAAAAAAAGTCTCATTTTTTTTCATTCTAACAGTGTAAAAAATAAATATAAAAATCTCTCACATATTGAGTTTGAGAGCACAACATAGAAAAAACGTTCGTTAGATTTTGTTTTTAAGTTTTGCAAAACAGAATAGTTGTAATTGTATACTGTGATTTAAAATGCCACACAACCGTCATATTACGAGACACTTTCAAAATTAAATAAATAATATCTCGCCATTGTAAATCCATATTTTCTAAAATTTTGTATCGGTATTTACATTTTATCATGTATAATTTAATCATAATTATTTTCCAAATTGTAGAAATGATATTTTTACAGATTGAGATTGAAAAATAATGCATGGGAATAGAAGTGCCCTTTTGACCACGAAATTGGTAAATTATTGTTGTCTTTCTCTTAGATTCTTTGCTTGTCAACCATTTTTGGTGTAAAAATCTACTCACCGTTATTCCTTTCCTTCTATGTGGGGCTTTATTTCTGTATTTATCAAATGAATATTCTATTATGCCTCTATAAATCAAAGTTTTCTAGCATCGGATACACAATTGTATTAAGCTTTTTTTTTTCCTAAGGTATATTAAAGAGTAATGAGTTTCTATTGAGTTCTTGTTCATTTATTTTCTTTCATTTCTTTTGTCTTTTGGGTATTTGACAGATTGAGAATAATGTCTTGGGAATCGTGGGATATAAAATGTAGAGGTTGAATCAAAACCTGAAAGAACTCTAGTCTTACTCGGACGAATAGGTAATGGTAAAAGTGCAACAAGCAAAATTCTTGTCAAAAGCAAGAGGAAGATTCATTACAAAAAAGTATAAGTTACATGTTTCTAAGCAACCAAATGGTTAGAAAATCAATGTTATCGATACTCTTGGTTGTGAATTGCAGAAGGTAATGAAAACTGAACTGAAAACTTTTTGTATTACTGAAAGATCGAAAGGCTTTAAATAGCCAAATAAAGCAACAACAACTCCTAAACTTATTGAAGAAAATCAGAATAAGTTGAGCTTAAACAGAACAACAATTTTAATAGCTTTGATCGAGAATTTTGGTCAGAACAATTCAAAAAACACAACTAAACTAAATTCTTTATTGGTCCTTTTTTCTCCAACAAACCCTCCCTTAAACTAAGTTTGATGAATCAAGCTTAATTTATCACTTGCAGAACAGATTCTGAGTCTTCTTCTCAATCATTCGAAAGCTTCCCGGTTCAAAGCTTTTGTAAGAATATCGGCAACTTGTTCCTTCGATTCACATTGCTCTAGAGAGATTGTTCCTTCCTTAACTAGATCTCTTAAAAGATGAAAACAAACTCCGATGTGTTTACATCTACCATGAAAAACTGGATTCTTGGAGAACTTAATAGTTGAGGTGTTATCACATAAAACAGTAGTACTTCCACTCACATTATGCCCCAATTCATCCAAGATTCTATTGAACCAAATGACCTGACATGCACACACTGAAGCAGCTACATATTCTGCTTCGGTAGTTGATAATGTGAAAATTGATTGTTTATTTGAACACCAAGCAACAACTGCATCATTCAGCAAAAACACATATCATGTGGTGCTTCTTCTATTATATGTATCACCAGCAAAGTCACTACCTGTATAAACAAGAATTTCTCCCATTCCTCCTTTCTTGTACCAAATGCTGAAATCCAATGTTTCCTTTTAAGTACCTCAGAACTCTTTTGGCAGCTTGGAGATGTAGCATTGTAGGCTTAGACATGTATCTACTTAGTAGACTTACTGAAAATTGCAGGTCAGGTCTTGTAGTGGTGATATACATGAGACTTCCTATGATTTGTTTGTTGAAAGTCTCATCTATTTGTTCTCCTTCTTCATTCAAGTTGATCTTATTTCCGGGAACAAGAGGTTTGCACACTGAATTGCAATTTTCCATCTAAAATAATTTCAAGATTTCTAGAGCATACTTATATTGCGAAATGTGAATTCCTTCTGATGTTTGTAACACTTCAATTCCTAGGAAATATCTCATCTTTCCAAGGTCAGTCATATCAAACTCTCTTCGCATTGATGTCTTGAAGCCTTTCGTCATGGAGATGTTATTTTCTGTGTAGATAAGATCATCTACATAAATGCTGACAAACAGAACCTCACCTTGTTTGTTGGTTTTGATGAACAATATTTCTTAATTTTGAGATTTCAGAAATCCTTCTTTGATGAAATACTCTTCAATTCTACTAAACCAGGCTATTGGAGCTTGTTTTAATCCATATAATGCTTTCTTCAGTTTGTATACCTTGCTTTCATTTCCTTCTGCAACATATCCTTTTGGTTGCTCGACATAAACATCTTCCATAAGATTTCCATGAAGAAATGCACACTTCACATAGTGCTTTTGTGGCTAAGATTGTTCTGATTGTATCCATTCTAGCGACAGGAGCATAGACTTAAGTGTTATCTATTCCATGTTCTTGAGAGTAACCCTTTAGCCACTAAACACGCCTTGTATTTGTCCAATTTTCCATGCTCGTTTAGTTTGGTTTTATAAATCCACTTTACTCCAATGCATTTTGCTCCATTTGGTAGGTCTGTCAATTCCCAAGTCTGATTCTTCACAATTGAATTTATCTTTTCATTCATCGCTTTTCTCCACTTCTAACTTTTCTCTGCTTTTTCAAATGTCAAAGGATCAGATGAGATGATCTAGACCAAATTCACTTCATCTTCCTCTTATATGATTTATTTTCCAGTGATGTAATCACTAAGATATCGAGGAGGCCTTGTTGTTCGACCTTTTCTGAATTTTGTAGTTTGTCCCTCCCTAACTTTTGTATAATTTTCTTGTATTACTTCTGTAACTTCAGGAGCACCTTGTGATTCATAGTAATGGTTTGTTCCATTGTTGTTCTCATCCTCATTTTCTTCCCATATTTCATTATCACCATTCCAAGTCAGCTCAGAGTGGTGTTGAATTTGATCTTCTTCCCAACTCCAGTTTTTAGTCTCTTCAAACACCACATCTCTACTAATCACAACCCTATTTGTTGTTGGGTTGTAAAATTTGTAGCCTTTAGATTCTGAAGAGAAACCAATCAAGATACAGAGTTCACTCTTGTCATCAAGTTTTCCTCTTTTTTTCATTTGGAATATGAACATGTCCAATGCTTCCCTAAACTCGAAAGTGTTCAACAATTGGTTTTACCCCATTCCATGCCTCTTGTGGAGTGATGTTTCTTACTGCAAGAGTTGGACATCTATTGAGAATATAGAATGTCCAAATGACTGCTTCTGGCCAGAAGATTTTAGGCATTTTATTGGCTGGCAACGTTGATCTGACCATGTTCATGACTGTGCGGTTCTTTCTTTCTGTAATATTGTTTTGCTGTAGAGTGTAAGCAGTGGTCATTTGCCTTCGAATTCCTTGATCCTTGCAGTAGTTTTTGAACTCATGTGATGTGTATTCTCCTCCTCTGTCAGTTCTCAAACATCTTATATTCTTTCCTGTTTTGATTTCCACATTTTTCTTGAAGATTTTGAAGTGATTGAATGTTTCTGATTTCTCTTTTAGCAAATATACTTATTCTTTTCTGTTGAAATCATCTATGAAGCACAAAATATATCTCTTACCACTGGTAGATTTTGGGCTGATAAGACCACATATGTCCGAGTGTATTAACTCGAGGATTGTTTTGGCTCTCCATGTACTTCGTTTGGGAATAGGATTTCATGCTTGTTTGCCTACTAAACAATCTGAACATGTGAACTTTAAAGTATCAAATTTGGGTAGTCCACATACCATATTTATGTCTTGTAGAGTTTTCATCCTACTAAAACTTAGATGACCATATCGTTCATGCCATAATTTCATTTCTCTTTCTACTATTGTCTGCATACATTGTTGTTTGAGTCTTGCCTCATTTATGGTTTGATCGATTAGTACAAACATCCTGTTTGAGCTCATCTTGCTTTATGCTAATAGTCATTTGTCATCATGATAGATCTTGCAAATTCCTTTATGTATTAGGATTGTTATTTTCTTCTCTTGAAGCTGTCCAATACTCAGTAAATTATTTTTGAATTCAGGAACAAAGAAGACATCAGTGATCAAATAAGCTGCATTATTTAAGATGAGCTTGACATTTTCCTTTTCAATAACTTCCATCTTCTTGTTATTACCAAGCTTAACTGAGTGTTTAAATTTTCATCCATGGTTGAAAATAAGCTTATGTCCCCGCTCATATGATTTGAACAGCCTAAGTCCAAAAACCAAGCTCTTCCTTTTGTATTCTCTTCTTTTTCAGTCGATGTTTTCAACAAAATTTTTGTAGATTGTGACTTGCTGTCTTCAGTGTTGGTCATTAACAGCATTGGTTCATCTTCTTCAAAATCAGCATAGTTAGCTTCCTCTTCCCATTGAGGACATTCACTTTAAAAATGTCCCAATTTATGGTATTTGTAACATTCAACTGTGCTTCTTTTGAAATTTGTTCTTCCTCGACCTCTTCTTCTTCTTCTTTCAAAAAAGCCTCTTCCTCTACGGGTTCCAATTCCTCTTCCATGTGTTATTTTTAACACTTGATCTTCTCCTCTGTCTGGTTTCCTGAATTTCTGTTTGTGAGCTGCTAATGAGCTTTGTAATTCATCCAATGAGATACTTTTAATGTCTTTGGATTCTTCAATAGACACTACAACATAAGTAAACTTCTGTGTTAGTGTTCTAAGAATCTTCTCAACCACCTTTGAATCACTCATTACTTCCCCATTAGTTCTCATTTCATTTGTGATAGCTAACACACAAGTGAAATACTCCTCTATGTTCTTGGATTCCTTCATTTCGAGAACTTCTAAATCTCTCCTTAGCTTTTGTAGTAGAGATTTCTTCACTCAATCACTTCTCCAAATTTTCTTTTTATTGAATCCCATATGAGTTTGGAGCTTCTTCTGTCTAGGATTTTTTCGAATGTTGTTCTATCAATGGACTGGTATAGATAATTATTTATCTTGTGATCATTGGTTTTAGCATTATCTAATTGTTCTCTTTGATCCGGCGATAGAAGTGTTGTTGTTGCAGGTTCTTCAAATCCAATTTCGATCAAGCTCCATAGATCCTTTGCTCTAAATAAGTTTTCCATAACTTCACTCCAATTATTCCAGTGACCATCAAATTGTGGTAGCTTCATCTTATCATCACTCATTTTTACTGATATTTTGTTTTAAAGTTGTTGCTTTAGTTTTCAAAGTTCAGTTAAAGCTCTGATACCAATTTGTGAATTGCAGAAACTAATGAAAACTGATTTGAAAACCTTGTTTATTACTGATCGAAAGGCTTTAAATAGCCAAATAAAGCAACAAGAACTCCTAAACTTAATGCAGAAAAACAGAATAAGTTGAGTTTAAACAAAGCAACAACTTTAATAGCTTTGACTGAGAATTTTGGTCAGAACAATTCAAAAAACAGAACTAAACTAAATTCTCTATTGCCCCTTCTTTCTCACCCACTGGTGAGTTTACGACACTTTTTAATCTATATTAAATCATATATATATATATTGTCACAAAACATGGATTGATATTAATCAATGGTGCTTTCAGGTCTGTTTAGTGTTTCCATGTCACTTGATTTTACCATAAGAGAAATCATTAGATGCTTACGTCTAGCTAGAAATGGTATAGATGCAGTGCTTTTGGTTTTCTCTGTGAGAAATCGGTTAACAGAAGAGGAACAATCAACGCTTTCCGATGCTTTCAGATATAATTATAGTATTACAGGATGCTTTCAATCACTTTCCGGAGAGTTTTTTGGTGAAAATGTTAAAACCAAAGTTCGTTTGAATGAAAAACGAGTGTAAATATAATTGGTCTCACATTAAAAATTAGAGGTAAAATCTCTTTTGTATATAAAGCGGAGAAACTATAACAAAACTCAAAAGTTTGGATACACTTTGGTGTATTAGTAGAAGAAGATACCCGAACTCAAGTTTCGAGTTTTTGAAATTTAGCAAATGGACCAATGGTCGGTAAAATTATAATTATGTTTTGGTTCAAAACTCATTTGTTATTTGTTGACTAAGTCAAAAAGTCAATGTATCCTTAACTGATTGACGTTACAAATAAATTAATTTGTTTTATTGTTTGGTAACATAAAACTCATAATAATTTTTACTGGAAAATTAATTTTATTCTCATTAAAAATATAGTAATCTCTTTATTAGAGTGGAGCATTAAGGAAAAAAGCAAGAAAGAAAAGAAAAAGCCTCTATTTTATTCATTTTAATAGCGTAAAAAATCTTACTAAATAAAAATAACTATTTGACTTCTAAAACTATCCACCTAACAAAAAAAAACAAGTTTTAAAAAAATGACACATTATCAAATTTATCCACATCATTCTAAACTAAAAATATTTATTAATAATTCTATAATATTAAATCTCTAAATTATTAACACTTCAAAAAACATTTGACGATTAAACTTGCACAAACAATTAAAACTTAAAACCACTAACTCACCTATTTTTTGACCACTACCATCTCAGTTTTTATTGGCCACTACCATCCTAATAATGATTTCCAACTACTAACATTATAAAACACCAAATATGATACCGTCAATCACAAATCTTGCACACATTCCCTACAAATTAATAATGACATCAAAAACTTATTTTTAACCTCATACTTTTGCTTTTTCCAATGATTTTGATGGAGATTTTCGTAATAAAAAAATACTGGCCCGACTTATTCATTTTTGGGAAGACTGGAATTTTAACAAAGGTAATACACTTATGGGTTTGGAAATATTTTTCCTCGACAAAGATGTATGTTTATAAAATTTTGAAATACTTTTCTTCTCAGCTCGTTTTTTCTTCATAATGTGTGTGTGGTAAAACTAATATCTGTTTTGCTTACCATTGTTGAAATAATTAAACAAACCTTTTTACGAGAGGCTAATATATCTAAGTGTGCAATATTCTATTTTGTAAATATTTAGATTAAAAAAATTATTTTGAAATAGTTAAAAATAATAGAATTTTTACATTTCAATTTTTCTAAATATTTAAAAATAGATTTTTACTCTATTTTTCTATAATATAATTAAAGATATATTTAAGACTATTTTCAAAATTATTTTAAAAAAGTTAAAAATAATATAATTTTTATGTGTCAATTTTTTAAATATTTAAAATAGAATTTTTACTCTATTTTTCTACAATATAATTAAAGATATATTTAAAACTATTTTCAATGTATTTTTCTAATTTTAGAATAAATTATAATATATTATTCTATTTTTAACCGTACAAAGTAAAAGGATTCATTTCGACAAACAGAATTTTTTGGTTTGAACATATTTTAAAAGCTAATTTAGTTTAAAAGTTTAAAATATTTATGATCAACACCGGTAAAAAGTTCTACAAAGTCACCGACCATAAAAATGGCATTTGATTCACCGATCAAACAACAATGGTTGAAGTAAATGACGAAGGACACAAAATTGATACACAAAAATTCAGAATACGCACATACCTTGAATTTGCGCCTATTGTTGATACAAACTCCGACTTATTTGGTAACAAACTTTAAAATAAAGATATTTTAAAATTAAATAGTTAAAAAATATATATATATAATAATAATAAAAAATACCGTGCGGTACGCGCGGACTGTCACCTAGTAAATATAAAATCTCTCACACATTGAGTCTGAGAGTACAACATAGAAAAAACATTTGTTAGATTCTGTTTTTGAATTATGCAAAACAAAATAGTTGTAATATATCATGAGATTCAGAACACTATACAACCATCACATTACGAGACGTTTTCATAATTAAGGAAAAAGTATCTTGGTACTGTAAATCCGTGTTTTCTAAATTCATATATCGATATTTACATTTTATCATAATTGTTGTCCAAATTGTATAAATTGCTTTCTTACATTTTAACAAAGAAAAATAATGCATAGGAATAAAAGTGCCCTTTTGACCACGAAATCGGTAAATTATTGCTGTCTTCTATTAAATTCTTTGCTTGTCAACCATTTTTGGTGTAAAAATCTACTCACCGTTATTCCTTTCTTTCTATGTTTGGCTTTCTTTCTGTGTTTATCAAATGAATATTCTATTTTGCCTCTATAAATAAAAGTTTTCTAGCATGGGATACACAATTGTATTAAACATTTCTTTTTCCTAAAGTATATTAAAGAGTAATGAGTTTCTCTTGAGTTCTTGTTCATTTATTTTCTTTCATTTCTTTTGTCTTTTGGGTATTTGACAGATTGAGAATAATGTCTTGGGAATCGTGGGATATCAATGTGGAGGTTGAATCAAAACCTGAAAGAACTCTAGTCTTACTCGGACGAACAGGTAATGGTAAAAGTGCAACAGGAAACACCATTCTTGGAGAAACAAAATTCTTGTCAAAACCAAGAGGAAAATTCATTACAAAAGAGTGTAAGTTGCATGTTTCTAAGCAACCAAATGGTCAGAAAATCAATATTATCGATACTCCTGGTGAGTTAACGACGCTTTTAAATCTATATTAAATCACATATTGTCATAAAACATATATTGATATTAATCTGTGGTGCTTTTAGGTCTGTTTAGTGCTTCCATGTCACCAGATTTCACCATAAGAGAAATCATTAGATGCTTACGTCTAGCTAGAAATGGTATAGATGCAGTGCTTTTGGTTTTCTCCGTGAGAAATCGGTTAACAGAAGAGGAACAATCAACGCTTCGCACATTAAAGATCCTTTTCGGAAATGAAATTGTTAACTATATGATTGTTGTTTTCACCAATGAAGATGCATTGGATGATGGAGAAACTCTTGATGATTATTTGGAGGATTGTCCTGAGTTTCAAGTCGGTTTTTTCATTATCTTTTTGCTTGAAACTTTTGTTTATTAACATTCTAGTGATCATAAAATCTCTTGCTTTGCTTATAGGAAATTCTCAAAGAATGTGATAACCGTAAAGTGTTGTTTGACAATAGGCGTAATATCCCCAAAAGCAAGAAAGACAAACAAGTTCAAGATCTTCTCAACTTGGTCGAGCAAATCTCTAAGAACAACAATGGAAAGTCTTATATGGGTGACTTATCATTAGAGCTAAGGGTGAAAAAGATAGATTCTTTTAGTTATATTTTCACATTTCATTATTGTGCTAAATGTAAGTGGTTTGAGTTATATTTTCATAAACTTTTCAGGAGAACGAAGCCGCATTTGAGGAAAGGAAAAAGCAGATTGAAGAAATGAAGGGTTTTTCTTCAAAACAAGAGATATCACAAGTCAAGAAGGATTTAGAGAAATCGTATAACGAAATGCTTGAGGGGATAAAAGAAAAGGTAACTCATTTCATTGCTTATATATGAAGATTGTTGTGTATATAATGACTCGTTATATGTTGATTTGTTGTGTTTGGTTAGATTTCTAATCAAATGAAAGAATCATTGAGGGATGTGAAAGAACAATTGGCTAAGGCAGAAGCTGCGAGAGAAGAAACCGAGAAAAAGATGATCGAGATTCAGAAATTAACTTCTGATGAGGTGAGAAATCTGAGAGAACAACTCGACAAAGCTAAGAAAGAGACTGCCGCTTTGCAAAAAGAACTCAAAGAGAAATGCTATATTCTTTAATCATATATGTATATGCGATGTTCTATGTTTATATGAATAAAGTAAATAAGATATTTTAGTAGTAAGATATGAAACAGTAAAATAAAAAGTATGTTTAATCGATACCTTATTGTATTGTGAATAAATAATACAGAAAACATGTTTAATGTAAAGATAAACTAGAATATAATTGTTAGATATTTTGTTCGCCGTTACATTTCCTTTTTCAGCCAATAAATTATTAGTAAATGGAGAAAATTTACTGAGAAATGAACCAAGAACAAGATGAATGCAATTCAGAGACTAGCTATTGATGAGGCTGAGAGAACATCTCATTTTATGGAGGTGGAGTTGTATGAACTTATTTTTGGATAAATGTCTTTGGTCACTATTTTGCTAAGGACAATTCACTTGTTCACTGCATACTGGAATATTTGAATTTTTCATTGTGACCACAAAAATATAATGTATTCATATGTTAAAAATAGAGTTTGTTTGAATAAAAATGTATATATAAAATGGATTTTTTGAAAAGCATAAAAATAAACAAATATAATTTGTCTTACTACACTGTAAGATATATTTAATGCAAATTTTTAACAAGGTTTAATAACTTTAAAATAATATAACAGAGAAAAGAATGTATTCATGCTAAACCATATTCAAGTGCGGCCAGACAAATTAGGATGAGCTCATGCTCGCATGGTTTGGGTTTAGTTGTGGGTTTGAGTAGATGGACAATTCAATTGTCAAAATCACCACATATTGGAATTGTTGCGTTTTTCGTTGTGACTATAAAAATATAATGTATTCATATGTTAAAAACAGAGTTCGTTTGAATGAAAAATGTATGCATAAATTAGATTGTTTGATATGCATAAAAATAAACGGAATTTGTTGCATCTTCTATTAGAGAAACATATTGTATTAGCCGTTGTATCACTGTTTGACGTAATTATCTATTTTAGTAAATTTAAAATTTTTACTTTTAAATTAAAATTCAATATAATAGTTTTGTTTATCAGAAATTTGATCTTATTAATAGAGCTCTCTGTTGAGAATATTATTCTCATTAAATCTATCAGTTATGTATTTTCCATTTTATATATTAGACGCTTTAGGCAAGTAGGTTAAACAGTTCACAAACTTGTATCCCTATATAAACTCTCTTAGCCACATTACGGAGGCATGACAAAAACTTTCAGAATCATCTTCTACATCTCTATACCTTGTATCATAAGGGGATATTGTTCGTCGGACCTCCACTCGTTCAGTCATGGTTTCGGTTTCAATTCATGTGGTGTTCACCATCAGGTTTTTGTCGGGTTCGTTTTCGTTTTGTGTTGGTGTTTATGAAAAAAATATAAAGTCACGCTCTGATACCAAGACCTGAAGAAACATCACCGGATTTCGAAGATTGGATTCCAGTCAATGCACTACTCGTTTCTTGGATTAAGATGACGATTCATGAGTCGATGCGTCCAAACATATCGCATCGAGATGTTGCCAAAGATCTTTGGGATTATCTCAAGAAGAGATTTGCAGTGTCAAGTGGTCCAAGAAATCAACAAATTAAATCGGATCTTGCCAATTGTAAGCAACAAGGATTGTCTGTAGAAACTTATTATGGAAAATTGAGTAAAATTTGGGATAGCATGTCCAGTCATCGTCCTCTACGTGTGTGCAAGTGTGGAAAGTGTGAGTGTGATCTCACAACACTACAAGAGAAGGATCGTGATGAAGATAGGGTGCACCAATTTCTGTATGGGTTGGATGAAAAACTGTTTCAAACAGTTCGTTCAAGTTTAACATCAAGAATACCGTTGCCAACGCTAGAAGAAGCATACAATATTGTGAGGCAGGAAGAAGATATGCAGGAGACTAGCAGACATCGTGAAGAAAGGCAAGAGATGAATGCCTTCTCTGTGCAAACAAAACCACGATTCCAGGGTGAAGATAAGTCCACAATATGTAAACATTGTAACAGAAGCGGACATCTTTCTGAAAATTGTTACTCAATAATCGGGTATCCTGAGTGGTGGGGAGATCGACCTAGATCCCGACTTGTTGCCGGACGAGGTAGAGGTAGAGAATTCACAGCATCATTACCACCGAATCGTAATACTCCAGCGTTTGCCAAAGCTGTCACAGTAGGAGCTACAACATCAGTGGAACGGGTGAATCGTGTGGTTACAGACAAGGATAGAGATGCTGTAGTGGATTGTCAGATGAGCAGTGGTGTTCAGTTTTGAACCTTTTGAATGGAAGCCGTCCACAACCAACAGAATATTTAACTGGTAAGTCTTCTTCACCTAACTGGATTCTTGATACAGGTGCGTCACATCATATGACTGGAAAACGCAACGCACTCTCTGATGTGCGCGAGATAGCTCCAGTTTTAGTGATATTAGCGGATGGAACTAAACGTGTTACAGTTCAAGAAGGGACAGTACATTTGGGATCTGGTTTAATCTTGCGTTTTGTCTTCTATGTTGAACAAATGCAGTCTGATTTGATATCAGTAGGTCAATTAATGGATGAGAATAATTGTGTGGGTCAGTTAGCTGATAACTTTCTTGTTATTCAGGACCGCACTACGAGGACGGTGATTGGAGTGGGTAAAGGGGATCGAGGAACCTTCTATTTTCATGGTGTGGACCATGTTAGAGCGGTGAAGGCAAATGGAATAATTTCATACGAAACATGGCATCACCGCTTAGGACATCCATCCATGAATATAGCTAGTTTGATTCCTAAAGTTGATAGTTCTACTTTTCCGAATAAAACGTGTGAGACATGACTTCGAGCAAAGCAAACTCGAAATTCTTTTCCTTTGAGTAGTAATAATAGTATTGAGTTATTTCAGTTGGTTCATTGTGATGTATGGGGTCTGTACCGAACGCCATTGTTGAATGGAGCTCGATATTTCTTAACACTAGTTGATGATTTCTCGCAAAGTGTATGGTTATTTCTCATGGTAGAAAAGAAAGAAACTCAAATACACATCAGAAGCTTTGTTGCACAAGTAGAAAGACAATTTGGTAAATTGGTAAAGAAAATCCGAAGCGATAATGGAATGGAATTTATGTGCCTCACATCATTCTTTCGTGAAAATGGAATTTCACATGAAACCTCTTGTGTCAATACACCTCACCAAAATGGACGGGCAGAACGAAAACATCGGCATATTCTTAACGTAGCTAGAGTGTTACGGTTTCAAGCGCATCTTCCGATAGAATTTTTGGGATGAATGCATTCTAACAGCCGGATATCTAATAAATAGAACACCATCTATTGTGTTGAAGGGAAAATCACCATACGAAATGATATATAATGAGAAACCACCATATACTCATCTTCATGTGTTTGGGTCACTATGTTTTGCTCATAACCAAAATCACAAAGGGGACAAATTTGCTTCAAGATCAAGACGTTGCATATTTGTTGGATATCCACATGGTCAAAAGGGATGGCGGTTATTTGACCTTGAAACAAAAGATTTTTTTGTGTCTAGAGATGTGGTTTTCTCTGAAACTGAATTTCCATTCAGTGTGCAATCTGGTTTGGAAAAGGATGATGACCACAAAGAAGAAGAAAGTATGCATTGGGTTTGTGAACAGAATTCAACAGGGACACTAGAAGCATTGGGTCCACCATCACAAATCACTAGACCTACACAACCAATCATACCAACAAACTCAGAACCTAGAAATTCTGGAGTTTCTATCTCAACCGAACATGAACCCGAGGTCATTCCTGAGCAATCTGATGTTGTTTCCCCGTCGTTGCCTCAATCAAACGAAGGTATGATTCCAACATCAATACCTGAGATAGCTACTGCCGAACCTCTAGGTCGAGGGATGCGAAAAAAAATACCGTCAGTGACATTAAGACAGTTTGTCACAAATACGGTAGATACACAACTTACTTCAGAGAGTCTATATCCGATCACTGACTATGTGAGCTATGACAGATTCACACAAACACATAGAGCCTTTCAAGCAGCTATCACTGCTGGAATGAAACCTCAGAATTACTCACAAGCGGTTCGTCACAAAGAATGGAGGAATGCAATGTCTAACGAGATTCAAGCACAAGAACAAAATAAAACATGGTCATTAGAAACATTACCATTTGGTAAAAAGGCTCTTACCAGCAAATGGGTATATAAAATGAAGTAACGATCGGATGGTACATTGGAACGGTACAAAGCTCGACTTGTTGTCATGGGAAATTTGCAAGCGAAAGGGATTGATTATGGTGAAACGTTTGCACCTGTAGCTAAATTGGGCACTGTTAGAATGTTCTTGGGTGTGGCTGCTGGTTATGGTTGGCCAATTCATCAAATGGATGTGCACAACGCCTTTTTACATGGTGACTTGGAAGAAGAAATATATATATGAAATTGCCACCAGGATACCAAGCTTCCGACAAAACAAAAGTATGTCGTCTACATAAATCACTCTATGGTTTAAAACAAGCACCACGGTGTTGGTTTGAGAAACTTTCCAAAGCTCTAATTGCATTCGGATTCATAAATTCATTATCAGATTATTCACTATTTGTGTATAGCAAGGATGGCCACGAACTTCGTGTATTAGTATATGTGGACGATTTCATAATCACAGGGAACTCAGTAGAAATGATTAGCAACTTCAAGGGGTATATGTCATCTTGCTTTCACATGAAAGATCTTGGATTACTAAAATACTTCTTAGGCATAGAGGTCGCTCGGAATCCTCACGGTATCTATCTGTGTCAGAGGAAGTACGCACTCGAGATTATTGTCGAAGCTAGATTGTTGGGAGCAAAACCAGCTGATTTTCCATTAAATCAAAATCATCGTTTAGCTACATCGGTTTCATCACCACTTCATGATCTAGAACCTTATAGGCGGCTGGTTGGTCGCCTCATTTATCTCGCCGTCACAAGACCATATCTTTCTTACAGTGTTCATACGTTAGCACAATTTATGCAGCAACCATGCCAAGAACATTGGGATGCGGCATTACGTGTCGTTCGTTATCTAAAATCCAACCCGGGACAAGGTATTCTACTTAAATCAAAAACTGATTTTAAGCTATACGGATGGTGTGATTCAGACTGGGCGAGTTGCCCATTGACGAGGCGTTCAGTCACAGGTTATATAATACAACTTGGTACATCTCCTATCGCTTGGAAAACTCAAAAGCAAGCAACAGTAAGCAGATCATCGGCCGAGGCGGAGTACCGTGCGATGGCTTTTGCTACTCAAGAAATGATTTGGTTAAAGCGCATACTAAGGGACTTAGGTGTAGCTCATTCAGAACCCATGATGCTATATTCGGATAGCAAGCCGGCACTTGCAATAGGAGCTAATCCAGTACTTCATCAAAGAACGAAACACATAGAAGTGGACATTCACTTCGTACGGGATGAAGTCAAATCTGGTAACATCCAAACAGCACATGTATCCACTCGGTCTCAACTGGCAGACATCTTTACAAAAGCTTTGGGACGCAAGGAGTTCGAGTCTTTTCTTCACAAGTTGGGCATTACAAACCTCCATGCTCCAACTTGAGAGGGGGTGTTGAGAATATTATTCTCATTAAATCTATCAGTTATGTATTTTCCATTTTATATATTAGACGCTTTAGACAAGTAGGTTAAACAGTTCACTAACTTATATCCCTATATAAATTCTCTTAGCCACATTACGGAGGCATGACAAAAACTTTCAGAATCATCTTCTACATCTCTATACCTTGTATCACTCTCAAACTAATTTAGTGCTTAACAAAGTTATAATGTGGTAGCTCTAAAACTAATACCTATGTACTTTGAAGGAAAATTGATCTTATCATAAAATTTGCCATTTAAACAATCTAGATTATCACCTAAAAATAGTAAAAAATTGATTATTGAGTAATTTATTAACATTTTTTGTCAACAACCTTACTATAAGAAAAATCATTAAAATACATATTATATTGTAATAGTTACATTAATTTATAGTTAAAGTTGAGAGATTTTTGACTGGAAGTCATATATGAGATTTTTATCATTGCTAGTTGATGCGGAGAAATTGTGACCTAAATTTGAATAAATTTTGATAGTGTGAAAATATGTTTGATGATTTTTTATAACATATTTGATGTTTAGCACTAATTTGTGATATGAAATTTATAGTTGAACTTACTTCACAAACATCACCAATTTCTAAAATTCTTTACATGATGATTTAGTATGAGATGGAAAAATTAAAAAAATCAGCTTATATAATTATTTTTGATAGCTAGCTTTATTTACCATTGGATCAAGTTCATGAAAAGTTTTTTCTGATTTATCTGAGATATCATTATCATTTAGTGAGAATTCGAGATAATGATATCTTTAGATCATAAAATTTGATATTTATCAATGTATTAATACAAAAGGGTAACATGTAATATTATTATAATTCACTAAAATTTTGGCATATATCATTATTATTTTAGACTTTAACATGTGTAATGATCTAAATTAAAAGTTCAAATAAAATAAAAAAAATATTATATGAAGTATGTTTAGCGTGAATGTATACGTGAGATGTGTCATAATATGTGTAGCGTGAATGTATACGTGAGATTTATCATCAGTATTAAATGCTAACTCGTGAAAAGACAGATATTGTTTCCACCCCAATAACAACTTCCACTTGTTCCAATAGGTATTATAGTTCAGATTTCAGATCATGGTGATGATTATAAACAAATTACTGAAATTAAAGAGGTTGAATAGAACATAAATGACTAAAAATCAAAACCTATCAATCAAATGACACAAACACAAAGTATTTCCAAACCAAAAAAATAACAAATAAAAATTATAAAAATCACATAACCTCCATTATTGACTAGTTTTATGTTGATTTGTTGTGTTTGGTTAGATTTAGAATCAAATGAAAGAATCATTGAGTGATGTGAAAACAATTAGCTAAGGTAGAAGTAGCGAGAGAAGAAACCGAGAAAAAGATGCTCGAAATGCAAAGATTAACTTCTGTTGAGATGAGAAAGCTGAGAGAACAACTCGAAAAAGCTAAGAAAGAGACTGCTTCTTTGTAAAAAAAACTCAAAAAAAAAATGTTATGTTCTTTAATCATATATGTATAGGTGATGTTCTATTTTCATATGAATAAAGTAAATAAGATATTTTAGTATTAAGATGTGAAACAGTAAAACAAAGAGTATGTCTTGATCAATACCTTATTGTATTGTGAATAAATGATACAGAAAACATGTTTAATGTAAAGATCAATTAGAACATAATTGTTAGATGTTTTGTCCGCCATTTTTATAGAAAAAAGAACCCAGAAAAAGATGTATGAAATTCAAAAATCTAGATTATCACCTAAAAATAGTAAAGATTTGATTATTGAGTAATTTATCAGTATGTTTTGTCAACAACCTTACTATAAAAAAATCATTAAAATACATATTATATTATAATAATTCCATTAGTTTATGGTGTAAGTTGAGAGATTTTTAACTGAAAGTTATATATGAGATTTTTATCAATGGTAGTGGATGTGGAGAAAGTTTGTTGTGATGATTTTTTTATAACATATTTGATGATTAGCACTAATTTGTGATATGAACTTTATAGTTGAGCTTATTTCACAAACATCACCAATTTATAAAATTCTTTACATGATGATTTAGTACGAGATGGAAAAATTAAATAATCAGATTATAGAATTATTTTTATAGCTGGCTTTATTTACCATTGGATCAAGTTCATGGAAAGTTTTTCTGATTTATTTGAGATATAATTATCAATTTAGTGAGAATTCGAGATATTTTAAAATTGAAATATGGAATTTAATAAAAATTAATTCGAAAAAATATTAGTAGAAAAAAATAGAAAATCAAAATTTTCAGTAAAATATATAAGAGTTATAGTATATGAAATTACAAAAAAACTAATTTTATGTTTTTATGAATATAAAAATATGATACGTCATATTAGTTTTTTTCAAATTATGTAATAATATGAATGGATGCTATTGTATTGATGTTAGTTATTGAGTCATTGCAAAATATTTTGTATTAAAATCATATCGGTAATATGAATTTTATTATAAACTCTCACTAGACAGATTATATTATATGAGTTATCAATTTAAAAAATAAATATACATCATAATTTGTCTATAATTTTACATGGATCTTATTCTAGTGTATGATGAGTTAACTTTAATGGCTATGTCAATTCATCTTCGCTTGATATGCTGAGAAAATGGATGAACATGTTATGATAAAACTTAAATATGAAAAGTTGCACAACATTTGTCGTCAGTATTAAATGTTAACTCATGAGAGGAAATTCATTGCCTTCAACCCCACTAATAACTTCCACTTGTTCCAACAGGTCATATAGTTCAGCTCTCATATCAGGCTGTAAAGTATAAATTGTTATTTGTATAATTATAGCAGTCACTTATAGTTAGTCGCAACGGTTAGATGATACATCCTGCTTCACAATTTTTAATTATTAATTAAAATAACATTACGATTAAAAATCTACAATCAGTTGCAAGCGCAATTACCAGTAATAGGCAAACAACGTTTACGCAACCGCAATTTCAATTTAACCGCAATAGCCGATGACATACAAACGAACATTGCCAACATTTATATTTTCACAGTAATCAGTTTGCAGAAATTTTTCAGAAGGTGCAACCTCAAGTTTATAAACTGATGTCTAACTCAACAAATTTTTAATTTCTAATAGAAACAATCTAATGGAAGAAAAAAAAATTTAAGCCAACCAATCTTTACAATATTTATCATATAACTAGATTTTGACTCACGTATTGTATGAAAAATAATATTTATATATTGTAATTAATTATTTATTTAGTTAATGTAAATCAAATATATATAATTTATTTTATATTTAAAATAATATTTTTCTAATTTTTTAATATTGATTATGAAAATGAAATAGATAATGAAACTGGATTACACAAATAGATTTAAATTATATCTATCTTACATAAAATTGTACATGTGATAAATAATATTTTTCCAAAATTTATAATATTTTTTATATATTGTATTTGATTTTATGTCAAAATATTAAAGATTTACATATAATATACTATCTAATGGCAATTTTCATAAATATTGTAGTAAATAATATCTTATATAATATTTATTTTAAAATATTTTAATATTATGATGGTATATTTGTAAATCACACGTGAACTTAAAGTTAATTTATTAAAATAATTCTCAATTAATATATTAAGTATATCAAAAATAGTTGCTCATATGGTAAAATTAATACTCGATTTTTACGCCGGAAAGGATTATCATTGATAACATATTAATAGCCCATGAATAAACTAGTTCATCCTTTCATGGTTTTTCCATGTTGATTACTTGTTTTCTGGGTAATAAAATATATAACAATTGTTACATATTCTATGTTGATTAATGAATCTCATATAGGACATATTATCCCCACTAAAAATATAAAGCAAGGATTAAGGAGATCTCCTCTGGTCATACCTCTTTATCCATTTGTATAGTGGTTTTAACTTCTCTTTTAAGAAATGAAAAACAATCCTCGTAATATTCAAAGATTCAACCAAATTAGGAAAGGGCCTCAAATTTCTCATTTACGTTTTATAGATGATTCATTGATCAGAAAAATGAATGAAACTCAATTCTCAACATCCTAAAGCAGAATAATATTTAGGATTACATGAATTTGTGGGACAAAAAAGGTATAACGTCTTTTGTTATATTAGTGTTGTTCGTTTCGTAGCCGCAGGAACTTGTGGCTGCGTCATGCGACCAAACGTTGTTCGTTTGACCGCCGCAGGTTCCTGCGGCCAAACGCTGTGGTCGACCGCAGAAAACTGCGGCAAAAAATTTTTAACCGCTGCGAAATTGTAGCGTTTGCGACTAAACAATTGCGATACAACCTGCGGCGATAACCTGCGGCGATAACCTGCGGCGATCAAACGAACAACAATATTGCAGCGTCTAACTGAAACGTCTGACCGCAGGTTACTAACACCTAAGATTCAAGTTTGCCACTTTAAACGTTTGACGGTTTCCCACAAGTCTTGTTTTATATCATTCAATAGAACCATGGTCATTATATTTTATTTTATATACCCATTTGTTGCCGATAGCATGCTTTCCTTTAGGAAAGGTTGTGATATTCCATGTATGATTATATTCTAAAGTTGTATACTCATGTTTCATCGCTCTACACCAGACTTGATCTCGAGATGCTTAAGGGTAATGCTCAGGCTCATAGCCAGAAGTATATGCATCTGGAAAAACTTGAAGTTTCAAAGAAAAAATCATATCGAAAACATAGCTTGTAATCGGGTAGAGAGAATTACTTTGGACTGTGGAAGAGGAAGCTGAATTTGAAAAGGAAGGAACGTGAGAGGAGGGCGCGGGGGTGTCAACTGAGCTGAATTCACCACGTAATCTTGAAGCAAAATCGATTACTGTTTAGCACGACAACCATAGTCTAAATTAGTTGAATCAACTTCTAGAGGACGAGAAAGGGTTGGAGTATCATGAATTCTCGTATCAATCATTGGTCAACCTTGCAGTGAAGATAGAGTTGTATCGAGACTCCCCCTTTCATGATTCGGCTTGCTAGGCGAAAAAATATCATCCAAAGTATGTCTACTTGGAAGAAACCAATGGTCAACTATGATAAGTTCAGGTGGAAGAGAAAGGAAACTCTTTTTCACAGAAAATTACATCACGATTGATGAGAAAAGAATTTCTTCTCAAGATCAAATAACTTCCATCCTTTCCTGCCATATAGATGACCCATAAAAATGCTTTTGTAGCTTCGATCACCAAACCCACAAAAATGTTGTTAGATTCTAAAGTTGAAACTTTCAGAAGATCATTTATGGTAATTTGAAACTTGAGGTACAAAGACACCACATAATACAGAGTTTCAACAGAATTCAGAGTATTATGGAAAAAGAATATCAAAATCTGTGAAGGAAACTGCACAATTCATACTTGTGATATCAAAAGGCTCTTAAGAGAACTCTTATACTAATTACTTTGCAAAAGAAGTTATGATGAAATGTGTTTTCGTTCGCTAAACCACAACGGGTTAGTACAGTAATCAAATATTTTTATACGAAAATTTAAATTTTCATACAAATGAAATGAAATTGATTTCATATCTTTAGAATAGATGTAAAGATGGTGCAACTAGTTATGATGAAATATTTATCTCCTCTAATATCCTGGTCCCAAAATTGTGTAATAAATGGTTGGAAAAAATAAAGAGATTATCACTTTTTTCCAACAATAGAGATTTTATTATCGATTAATATAATTGTTTACAAAAGTTTGTAAAAAATAAGGACAAAATGAAAAAATATTCCAATCATCTAAAGATATAATAGATGACGTAGCCAAGACATCTGCCAATTGATTGCATGATCGCGGTTGGTGGTGAAACTTAATTCCTTCAAATTTGAGAATCCATTGTTTAATCGTCTGGATATAATATTGGAGTTGTAGATTGACACCTTTATTATTTAGAAGATTATTTAACGTCAAGTTATCTTCTTCAAAGATAACATACCGGAAATCCATTGACCACGTGGACTGTAAAGCCTAGATAAGTGCAGTAAATTCCGCTTCAATAACTGTAAAACGTCCTTGAAATTTACCTCTTCCTGCCTTATTAAAAAGGTTATTGTTATTGCGAACAATCCAACCTAATCTTCAAAAAGAATTTTCTTCCTGATGAGTAGCATCGTAGTTACATTTAACCCATTGTGGCGGTGGTGATTACCATTTTTTAGGAGCAGGAATAACGTTCGTAGATTGTTGATTTCCTTCTATCTTGAAATTATGATTTATCAATTCTAGAGCATCTTCGTGACTTTTTTGTAGCAGAGAATCCATTAATAAGGCCTTATTGTTGAAAATAATTGGCTTTCCATAACCGCCATAGAAAAAAAGGAAGAAACTTTTGTGACGAATCGGAATTAAACTGATTAAAACTTACTATTAAAAATCTGAAATTGTCGTGAATAGTAGTAGTCGGACTACAAATGGTTGTAGTTAGAATACCCATTTTCTCCATATCATCTGAAAATAAGGACATAGAAAAAATGTATGCAGTTTTGTTTCTTCGAAGTCACATCAATGGGTGCACAGATCATCCGAGATAATATGTCGATGCTTTCAATGTGATTTTAAGGATAAAACTCGAGATAACAATTGCCACAAAAAATGTTGTATCTTTGGTGAAATCTTCAGAGTCCAAATAATATTAGCAAGATGCTGATGATTTGCCAAAGGTGGTTGAATACCGACAGACTCATTGCCATCTACATTAATCTCATGTCGATAGCCAGACTTTACAGAATATACTCCATTGTTCGATCATTTTCAAAACCAGCCATCTTTAACCTGATCAGTCGGAAGAAAACTTTTGTAGATAAGGTAATGATTTTATTTTTCAATCAAATTATTGATGATATCTGCATGCCAATGTCCAGTGGTTTTATCAATAAGTTTATCGATATTTAACTGTGGGTTTGTGTATGGTACTAGCTTGGGTGCACGAGGTGGAGAAGTAGGGAGCCAATTTGTATCCCCTATGTTCGTGTTTACTCCATCACCAATAATCCATTGTAATCCTGGATTTAAAAGATCCCGTCTATGTAGAATTGACTGCCATCGAAATGAAGGATGACATCCTGGAGTAGCAGACATCAAATCCCTCATTAAGTAGTACCGATTTTTTAAAATTCTCGAAAGAAGACAATATGGTATGTTTAATAGCTTCCAACAAAGATTAGCTAGTAGAACCTGGTTAAACTTCTGAAAATTGCGAAAACCTAAGCCCTCATTAATTTTGGAGTAGCTATTTTCTTCCAAAAAACCCATGAAATTTTCTGTTTGTAGTCTGAGAATCCCCACTAGAACCGAGATAACGCTTTATCCAAAAAATTACATATTTCTTTGGCAATTTAAACACATTCATCGAATAAACCGGCATAGCAAAAGCAACAGCTTTTATTAAAATTTCTCAGGTGGTGATAGAAATTTTGTTTGCCATCCTGAAATACGAGAATGAACTTTGTCGATAATGTACTTAAACATCTGACATTTGTTACGTATAAACTATTCTGGTAGCCCAAGATATTTTCCTCCTCCACCGACATTATATATCTTCAACAATTATTGTAAATGTCTTCTTGTATGATCGAAAACTCTATTCCTAAAAATGATTGATGATTTGTCCACGCTAATAATCTGTCCTGAAACCCTACCATATTCCTGGAAAATATTTTATAGATTGTGAACATTTTTTCTATCAACTCTGATAAATAACAGTGAGTAATACGCAAATAATAGATGAGAGATTGTAGGACCAATCTGAGAAATTCTCAAAGCCTGAATTTGATTATTCAATTCATCATTTTGAAGCATCGAACTTAAAACATCTGCACATAGAATGAACATATAGGGTGATAATGGATCCCCTTGACTTAAATCACGCTCTGGATAAAAGAAACCATAGGGACTTCCATTGAGGCGAGAACCTGTTTTTGAAAGAACTGATTCTAAGAAACTTCATTCAATACGGTCATAAGTTTTATTGATATCAATTTTAACACCCATAAACGATTTAACAACGGACGTCTGAACTCGTAAGGAATGTAATGCTTCATGAGCAATTAACACATTATATGTGATTAATCTCCTAGGGATAAAAGCTGCGTTATTTTCTGACACAAATGTATCAAGATGCCGCTTTAAGCGAATGATGAGGATAGTAGTGATAATTTTGTAAATTACATTACAAAGGGATATAGGTCAGAAATCTTTCATATATATCGGACAATCCATCTTTGGGATGAGAAAGATGTTAGTATGGTTGAAGTCCGCTGTCATATATCCCGTACTAAAAAAACGGACTACTTCCTCATAAACTGCATCTCCAATAGTCTGCCCATTTGTTGGAAGAAAGCTGCCGAAAATCCATCTGGGCTTGCAACTTTATTAGTGCCAATTGTGGATATGGCCTCGAAAACTTCTTCTTTCGTAACTGTTTTGACCAATTTTGCATTGATATCATTAGAGATAACTTTCTTCACATTTGAGAGAACACGTTCCATGTTTTCCTGTGTTGTTGCTTGGATTAAAGTTGAAAGATAAGTATGAGCATGTTGGGCAATAACTTCATTTCCAAAAACATCCTCACCATTCTCTGACTTAATCGAAGTAATATTATTTCTAGATCTCCAGTTTTTTGTTACTGCATGGAACTACTTCGTATTTCTATCACCTTCCATAAGCCACTGATTTCTACTCTTCAACTTCCAAAATTTTTTCTCATCCTCATAAGCTATTATCAAATCCTTTTTTAGAATAGAAATTGTAGCTGGATCAAAATGATGATTGGTCTTAGCAAGGTTGATTGCAGAGGTAATCTGCTGAATTATGAGATTAGAATTTACAAAAGAATTCCACTTCCAATATGACATTCGTTTCCGACAAGTCGTAAGTTGAGATAATAATTCCGAACTAGATGTGTTTACATAATTATTCCAAGTGTTACTCACAATACTATTAAAGCCATTATAAGTTTTCCAGCGTGAATCATAGCAGAACATCCTTTTTCGAATTTTGATTGTCGACGTATTTTGATTATACCTGACCGATGATCGGCATCGATGATATCTAAATAATGGACCATTAAGGCAGGGTAAATGGCTTTCCATTCGTCATTTACCATAGCTCGATCCGACCAACATTGAACTAGGTGATTATTCCTATTTTCAGCCCATGTCATATTATTCCCTTGAAATTGTAAATCCGACATCATACATGTGGAAATCATGTTGAAAATCAATTAGACTCCACGGTTGTCTTACTGTACCACCAATTTTTTTTAGTGCATGTAGTATTTCATTGAAATACCCACACATCATCCATGGACTATTCCGTACGATTACAGTTATTTGTAATCTTTTCTAAAGATTTAAACGATATTTACGAATCGGATGTCCATAAATCATAACTTTGATTACTGATTATACAATCGATAAGTCTTTCGTCAGCACTTACAATCATAAGATCTACTGTTTTATTCCACTATAACGCTAAACTACCACCAGTTCCATTTGGGAGGATACACAAAACACATTCATAATTTAAAATAAAAGCAACATCATGAACGACATTATTGTCATTCTTAGTTTCCACCAAGAATAGTATGTCCGGAGAATAGTCTTTCTTTATTCACTTAAGACGTCAAACTGCCAGATACCCTCCTAAACCCCGGTAGTTCCAAAATGCAATATTCATTCGGGATCCGGTGGAGTATGGTCCATCGCACCGTTACCTAAATAACTCAGAGGAGCACCAACATAAATATAATATATATTGGTGCTTGAAAAATAATTTTCATAAATCTAATTCGAGAATTCCAAACCAAAAAATCATCCATCTTTGTTGCTTCGATGACCCAATACCTGATTGTAACAATCTGAAACCGAGCATCATTAATTAAACCGAAGGGGAACCATGTGGAGTGAAAATCCTAACCGGATAAGCCAACATAATCTTAAACCCATAATAACCGGATTTGTAATTGCAATATAGTTATTAATCGATTCGGTATAAGGTGGTTCCCTAAATTTCCTAAATTCCGTCTGACCTGAAGATGGTAGACCGGAGGAGGAAGGCGCCTGAGTGGAGGTTGAGGGCGCTTGATCGGCCAGACTTGCCGGAGGATTTCCTTTCCGATGTTTAGCCCCATGATTTTCTACGTCATTTACACCATCTTCCGAGAAAAGACATTTTTGTCAATGGGTTCAAGAAATCCCGGAGGTAGGTCTTGCGATTCATTAGCCTCCTCTGCATCGTCATCACGGTCATTGGAATCAACGATCAGTTGTCGGAAGGGAAGGAGTTGCAGTAGCGGGGCATTCCGTTGCCTCGTGATTAATTAAACTACACGAAGAATAGAAATTCTAGAACCTCTCATATTGGAACCAAAGAGCAACCTCTATTTCCCCAAATCGAAATTTTCTCTGAAAAAGCAGTGGAGATTCCACATTCATCAGAACTCGGACTCGTACAAATTAAACGCGGTGGGCACCCTCCGCGTTGAAGTCCGATTCGAGTAATACACCGAGTGTTCCTCCTATAAACATGAGCATACGGTAGGTAAGAAATTGGAGGGGGATTCCCAGGATTGGCACCTAGAATGGCAATTGATGGAGATCACTATCACTTAGCACCAGAGCCCATTTATGAAGGATGACCATCTAGTCGTTGAAGGATCATAGATTGCGTCTGAGAACTGAGAGAAGACTTTCTTCGGATTGGAAAAGAAATTGTATGCAGTTTCCTTCAATAATCTGGGAAGTAATCATTTCTCCGACACTCCACAACCGCGGGAGTATTGTCATCAATGCTTGGAAGTTCTGCTTCCAATTAAGGAAAACTGAGTTTCATGTGTAGCTTGAATACACAATTCAGGGGGCAAATCGATCGGAGCCTCATCGATATCCAAGTAGATGTCTTGCATCTCTTTTGAGAGAAAATCGGACATGGCAGTTACTGAAGGTTGAAAAGGATTTGTATGATGAAAAAAAGAATTTGGAAGGATTTTTGTGGTATAAATAGATTGTGAATTGGAAAGAGAAATTGGATAACAAGGAAAAACCGTCAAAAACGACGACAAACGCTTTTTCTTTGGAAGAGAGAAATACATTGGTGACAGAAAGATAAGTCGGTACCTGTCACCAAAGAAAACGCCTGGGAATTTTGTAGAAATCGCAGGAAAAAGTAAAGAGTTGTTAAATAATATCAAAGGAATTAAATATTTTATTGATTGTTTTATTATATGTATTGTAAGAAGGAGAAAAGAAAGAGATAACTTTCTTCAAGAGTAGTCACTTTACAAATTTACAGCAAGTACATATATAGACATGTTTAACCGACTTAGTAAAGTCGGTGAAAAGATGGATAATTATCCATTTTGTAATACCCCCCTTAATTATCCATTATTATAAAAATATTACGTATTGTCTCGTTAAAAACCTTATCATGTAAAAATCTAACGGAATAAAAATCATGATAAGGGAAAAAAAAATGCAGATACGTAATCTCCCCTTCAAAAGATGAATATAATTTCTTCATAGATCCCATAAATAACGCATTCCAATATTCTGAACATGTTTTCTGAATGTTGTTGTAGGAAGTGCTTTAGTGAATAAATCTGCTGCATTATCGCTTGAACGAACATACTCGATATCAAGTTCTTGATTTTTCTGTAGTTCTTGGATATAGGAGAAGAATCTCGGAGGAATATGTTTTGTCCGGTCACTCTTGATATAACCTTCTTTGATTTGGGTGACACATGCAGTATTATCTTCGAATAATTTTGTTGGCTTCTTATTGTTGGTTAATCCACTTGTTCCTTCTATATGTTGAGTCATAGACCTGAGCCATACACATTCTCTGCAAGCTTCATGAAGGGCAATGATTTCGGCATAGTTTGAAGATGTGGCAACCAAAATTTGTTTTTGAGACCGCCACGAGATCGCAGTTCCACCAATTATGAAAACATAACCGGTTTAGGATCGAGCTTTGTGTGGATCCGATAAATATCCAGCATCTGCAAAAGAACTAAACCAAACTCGGGGTTTCTAGAATAAAATAATCCCAAATCAATCGTACCTTGAAGATAACGGAAAATATGTTTTATTCCATTCCAGTGCCTGTGTGTAGGGGATGAACTATATCTCGTAAGTAAATTTGTAGTAAATGTTATATCTGGTCGAGTGCAATTTGCGAGATACATAAGTTTACCAATAGCACTCATATAAGGTACTTCAGGACCTAATATGTCTTCATTATCTTCACAAGGTCGAAATGGATCCTTGTTTATATTAAGGGATCGATTAACCATTGTGATACTCAAAGGATTCGCTTTATCCATATTAAATCGTTTTAATATTTTTTTCGTATAATTTGATTGATGCACATATATTCCATCTTGGAAATGCTCAATTTGGAGTCCTAGACAAAATCTTGTCTTTCCAAGATCTTTCATTTCAAATTCTTCTTTCATATGGGTTCTCGCATTATCAATTTCCTTTTGAGTTCTAATTATATTCAGATCATCTACATAAACAGCAATGATCACAAAGCCTGATGAGGATTTATTTATAAATACGCAAGGGCATAACGCATTGTTAATATATCCTTTTCTCAACAGATATTCACTTAAGCGATTATACCACATGCGTCCGGATTGTTTTATCCCATATAATGATCGTTGTAATTTGACTGAATATAGTTCTTTGGATCCTTTAGAGATCTTTGATCCTTCTGGGATCTTGAATCCTTCTGGGATTCTCATGTATATATCACTATCAAGGATTTCATACATATATGTAGTCACGACATCCATAAAGTGCATTTCTAACCTTTTGGATGATGATAAACTCATTAAATATCTAAATATAATTGCATCCATGACCGGAGAATATGTTTCTTCATAATCTATTCCTGGTCTTTGAGAAAACTTTTGTACAACAAGACGGGTTTTATATCTAGTGACCTTGTTTTTCTTGTTTTTTTCTTACAAAAACCCACTTGCACCCAACTGGCACTATATCTTCAAGTGTAATGACAATGGATCCGAAGACATTTCTTTTTTGTAAAGAAAATAATTTATTTCTCATGGCTACTTGCCATTTTTCCCAATCAGGTCTTTTTAGACATTCTGTTACAAACATTGGATCTACGTCATCATTTTCATTTTCAATATTTTTGGATACAGAAAAAGAGAATATTCTATCAATATCATCTATTTCATTTCTAACCCATAATTTTCTATTTTGGGTATAGTTAATTGAAATCTCACATGTTTTCGTATTGCGTTCGTCTTCTGGACGGATTTCCTCTTCACTATTTTCAAAAACCTGTTTGCATATGTCTTCCGGACATTCCGTTTGAGTTGGTTCTTCTATAATTTTTTCACGAATATTTTGAAAACGTTCTTTATGAGGTTCTTCCGGAACCTTTTCATTTTGTTCTCCCAAATACTTTTTCTTACGGGGATTTTTATCTTTTGAGCTCATCGGTCTCCCCCTCTTTAATTGAACTCTGGGTTCGTTTATTTTATCACCATCAACATGTTCTACAGGAACATTAATTCTTGATGGAACATGTTCTATATATGATTTCGTCACTCTGTTTGTATTTGTGAATGCATCTCGCAATTGATTTGCGACATTTTGCAAATGTACGATTTTCTAAACTTCCATTTCATGTTTTTTTGTGGGAGGATCAAGATATAACAAAGATGGCGTACACCATTTAATATCTTCTTGCAGTTGTTTAATTCCTCCCCCTAACGTAGGAAATTCATCTTCATCAAAATGACAATCGGCAAATCGTGCCATAAACATGTCATCAGTTCGCGGTTCAAGATACCGAATAATATTTGATGATGTAAATCCAATATATATTCCTAATCTTCTCTGTGGCCCCATCTTTGTTCTTTTTGGTGGGGCTATAGGAACATAAACCGCACACCCACAAACCCGGAGATGAGATACATCGGGCTTCTGGCCAGATGTTAATTGTAATAGGGAATATTCATGATATACACTTGGTCTTATCTGTACCAATACTGCCGCATGCAATATAGCATGACCCCATACTGAAATTCAGAGATTTGTTCTTAAAATTAACGGTCTAGCAGTGAGTTGTAATCTTTTAATCAAAGCCTCAGCCATGCTATTTTGTGTATGAACATGCGGAACCGGATGTTCAACATCGATTCCAAGAGCCATACAATAATCGTTAAAGGCTTGTGACGTGAATTCACCAGTGTTGTCAAGTCTTAGTTTCTTTATAGTATAATCAGGGAATTGTGTTCTTAACGTGATTATTTGGGCAATGAATCTTGCGAAAGCTATATTTCGTTTGGTTAACAAACACACATGTGACCATCTAGTGGACACGTCAATTAAAATCATAAAATATCGAAATGGCCCACATGGTGGATGAATAGGTCCACATATATCATCATGTATTCTTTTTAAGAATACTGGAGATTCATTACTAATTTTGGCTGGTGATGGCCGAGTAATAAGTTTTCCTCGAGAACATGTTTTACACAAAAACTCGCGTGATTGAAAAATCTTCTGGTTTTTCAATGGGTGGCCATTAGAATTTTGCACAATTTTTCTCATCATAACTGATCCAGGATGTCCTAGTCTTTCATGCCAGACTTTGAATATACTCGTAAACTTCTGGTTTACAATAATATACGATTCAGTTATATTTATTTTTGTGTAATATAATTCAGAGGACATCATTGGTAATTCTTCCAATATTTATTTTTGTTCTCATGTAATGCAAAGATATTCAATGTTATTTTTGCTCATTGTCTCTATGTGATATCCATTTGTACGGATGTTTTTGAAACTTAATAATTTTCTATGAGACTCGGGGGAATATAAAGCATCATTTATTTCAAATTTTGTTCCCTTTGGCATTGAAAAACTTGTTCTTCCGGAGCCTATGATAATATTTGCATTACCCGATATTGTATTCACGCTTCCGGTAGAATTTTTCATTTTGAGATAGGAGAAAAACTTTTTATCTTTAAGTATCATATGTGTTGTAGCACTGTCTGCTAGGCATATATCTCTATTCTCATTCTCAAAAAGATACATTTTCTAGATTAAAATATTGATAAAGATGTATTAATAAATGTTAAACACACATATTTCAAAATAAACTTATATTATAACAAAACTATTTTACATCAAGTTATTAAAGTTCAAACTTACATATTTTTCAAAAAGACATTAAGTTTTGTTTTTGTTCGTAAGGAAACTAAATACAACTTTATATATATATATATATATATAACATTAAACTTAATTATCTTGTTCTTTGGTATTTTCGGAATCAACCAGAAAATCAGCAACATCGAGATATGCATTTCCATCGAAAGAAGGTCCGGACTCATCCGAGATAAAGTTGGTTTCACTTTCTTTTCCTTTTTGTTTCTGTGATTCTTGATACAGATTGGCCAAATGTTTTGGTGTACGACAGGTACGAGACCAATGACCTTTCATGCCACATCTGTAACAAATATTTTTGTATTGTATGTTTTGGCGTACAGTAGGTACGCGACCAACCTCATTTTCATGGACTTTATTCTTTCTCCCGAATTTGAATTCATTTGGACGAAAACCTCTTCCTTTTCCTCGTCCACGTCCACCTCCTCGTCCACGTCCACGACCACGACCATGACCTCGACTACGTCCATGTCCTTGCCAATTATTGTAACTGGATGATGCAACATTCACTTCTGGGAATGGAGCTGATCTAGTGGGACGAGATTGATGGTTCATCATCACAAGTTCATTATTTTGTTCAGCAACAAGGAGAACTTGCATTAACTCTGAATAACGAATATATCCCTTTGCTCGATATTGTTGTTGCAGGATTACATTCCCAGGGTGAAATGTTTGGAGAGTTTTTTCAATCATATCATAATCACTTACTTTTTCTCCACACAATATCATCTTAGAAGTGATTCCGAACAACGCGGAATTATATTCACTTACACTTTTATAATCCTCGAACCGGAGATTTAACCACTCATGTTTGGCTTTTGGTAAGATCACATATGTCTGGTGATCAAACCTATCTTTGAGTGATTGCCAAAGATCTGTAGGATCTTCTTTTGTGATATATTCATCTTTTAAACCATCATGGATATGGTGGCATAAAAATATCATGGCTTTTGCCTTTTTCTCATCGGACGTTGTTTCCGACCTATCGATGGTGCCAAGAAGCTCTTTTGCTTTTAAATGCATTTTTGCAGCTACTGTCCATGTCATATAATTTTTTCCAGATATATCAAGGACAGCAATCTCGAGTTTTGCCAAATTTGACATTAGAACTATACACATAATAAAACAGTGCATTAAACATCAGTTTTGTAAAAATTATTTTACAATTATTTTTAATAAATAATTATGATAAAATTTTTGTTATAGATTTTAATTTTTATAAATATGTGTGATTAGTTTTAAAAAATTTAGGCATAATGATGACATAAATTAATTTATGATAAAACTGTAAAACATTATTGAATATAATAACACATAAATTAAAATAATTTCAACACGCATGGCCTACCATATAAATGAGGAGGCAATGCTTACCATATAATATTTAGGAGGCATAGCCTACCATATAATATTCAGGAGGCAGAACCTACTATATAATATTTAGAAGACAGAACCTACTATATAATATTCAGAAGGCAGAGCCTACCATATAATATTCAGAAGGCAGAGTCTATCATATAATATTCAGAAGACAGAGCCTACCATATAATATTCAGAAAGCAAAACCTATCATATAATATTCAGAAGGTAGAGCCTACCATATGATATCCAGGAGGCAGAGTCTACCATATAATATTTAAAAGCCAGAGCTTACTATATAATATACGTATGTATTAATAAAACAGAATTTTACTTTATTTTAGAATTTTATGTAGATGGTAGAAACACTCGTGATGATAATATGTTAAATAATATCAAATGAATTAAATATTTTATTGATTGTTTTATTATATGTATTGTAAGAAGGAGAAAAGAAAGAGATAATTTTCTTTTAAGAGTAGTGACTTTACAAATTTACAACAACTACGTGTATATATATATAGAAATGTTTGAAAAAATGGATAATTATCCATTTCGTAACAAAGAGGATTTAGGTTATATTTTTTTTTAATAAAGAGATTATCACTTGCGATGACTCACATGACATTAGGGCCTGCATAATTACATCGTGAGCCCAATAAATAGCCCGTTTTTCAAAAGCAAAAATAAAATAATAAACTTGCCAACGGACTATGAAAAAGCCACGTGGATTAACAAAAATCGTATGGCTTGTAGCTCGCTCACGCAGCCACATTCCGCTTTTGAACTCGAACCTTCTTTTTACAATTCTCGTACAATAACAAATCAAACAAAAAAACCGTCAAAAAAAGCAACCATCGTTTAGATTTCTTCCTTCTCATCGCTACAATGGCGTCGTTCGATGAAGCACCTCCTGGAAACCCCAAGGCCGGAGAAAAGATCTTCAGAACCAAGTGCGCACAGTGCCACACCGTCGAAAAAGGTGCCGGTCACAAACAAGGTTCGTTCTCTTTTCTCTCCTTATGATTCTTCTCCCCGAGATCAATTGTTTCTTCAGATCTAAATTATCGTTATCCTCCGTTTGTTCTTGTACGGATCACTTTTTCGTTTCTAGTTTTGAGAGCTTGGTTATTGCATGCGTTGTTCATGAATTTTGGTTTCCGATCGGATCGGTAAGTGTTTTTGATGAACCAGGACCGAATTTGAATGGTTTGTTTGGAAGACAATCTGGAACAACTCCTGGATATTCTTACTCTGCTGCTAACAAAAACATGGCCGTGATGTGGGAGGAGAAGACTCTTTACGATTACTTGTTGAATCCAAAGAAGGTAAAAAAAATTATTCTCTGGATTTATGATCTTTATAATTTTATAGATTTTATTTCTTGAACAATTAAGAAGTAAAAAATTTCTGTTGAATGTTTAATTATGAATTTCTCTTCATATTCCATTCTTGTGTGCAACATCTGACACCTCAACGATCTTAGCAAAAATTAACAATGTAATAGTCTTTAATCATAAGATAGTCAGCAAAAATGTAGTTTGGTAATTTCTAATATTAATTAAAAATATTTTAACAAAAATATAATTTAGTCATTTCTAATATATTAATTGAAAACATTGAAATATTTTAAAATAAATATTAAATAAAATATAATTAATTCAAATATTATAAAAATAATATTAGACAAATATTTTAAAAATAATATTAGACAAATATTTAATGGTATGATATATATAAATTTTTAATATTCGACGTAAAATATAATATAAAAATATTAATTATTTTTAAAAAAATTAGTCAAATAAAATATAAAACAATTTATTTTTAAAAAATTAGTTAAATAAAATATAAAACAAATATTTGGATTAATTATAATATCTATATTTTGTATCTATTTAATAATATTATATATTCAAAATACAAATAAATTAAATTTATTTCTATATTGCGATTTTATTATATATTTTATTTGTATAATAAATATTAAAAAAATAAAAAAAATTATTTTAAATAAAAAATAATTATGTATTTATTTAATTTATATTTATTAAATAAATTATTTGAATATTTTTTCGACGGAGGACATGTGTGTAAATTTAGTTAATAAAACTTTTGTTTTTTATTGAAGTGATTTTGATATACGAAGATATCAATTTTGATTTGTATTTATATATATATATATATATTGAGTTTATTTTGATTGTAACACAGTACATTCCTGGGACGAAAATGGTGTTTCCTGGACTTAAAAAGCCACAAGATCGTGCCGATCTCATTGCTTATTTGAAAGAAGGAACTGCATAGAGAGTTAGAGACAAACAGACCAATAATATTGTGGTCATGAACTGCTTTTGTACTGTCTTTTTCTTTTTCTTTCTACACTTTGGTAATGAGGCGAGTTGCCTGTCGAGTATTCGTTATTGATGTGAAGAACCAATATCTACCACGAAATTCATGAGACTTTCGAGTTTAGATTCAACTTGCCCTTTTTTGTTGCACAGTTGATATTAGTGAAAATGTTTTCTCACTTCATACTGTAAAATCAATACAATGGGGTTTATATACAGCAATGAATTAGGTCTAAACTAAAACCAAAATCAAAGTTAAATAATGTGAACCGGTTTATCATTTGTACTAGTTTTACAATCACACATATAACAACAGTCTCTCTTTCATCATTTGTACTAGTTTTACAATCACTACTAGTTTTACAAACACACATATAACAACAGATTCTCTCAAGATGAAACAAAGATATTTAGAAGATCTATCTTGCCAATGAATTTCTGAAATGGAGTGTGATAGATAATTTTTGTAAAAGGATCAGCAAGTTGTAAAGCAAGTTATAAATCACTTCGACCATGTAATTTTTTCACGAATACTATGACAATCTATGTTTAGTGTACTCGTGAAAAACAAAGTTTCGAACTATGTGTATAACAGCTGTATTATCGCAGAGAGTAGGGCGATTAAAAAAACATAAAATTTAAGAAGGAAATTTCTAATTCATACCAACCCATCTCAAACCAATGATAGATTGCGATATTCAGATTCAAAAGAACTTTTAGAAACAACTTGTTGTTTCTTCAATTTCTACGAAATGAGAGAGCTGCGTAAGAAGACACAAAAACCAAAAGTAGATATAGTATTTTGGCAAGAAGCCCACTCCCATCAGCAAAAGTCTGAATATGCATTTCAGTTTTAGAAGAATAGAATAAACCTTTTCCTATAGTTCCTTTAACATAATGCAAAATTTTAGAACAGCTTTATGATGAGATTCTCGGGGAGCTATAGAATATTGGCTAAGTTTGTTGATAACAAAGGTGATGTCAGGTCTAGTGATTTGCAAATATATCAACCTTCTTATTCATCGACAATAAGATTCAGCATCCACAAGCTCACCTCCTGATTCTTTAGAGAACTTGATTTGAGGATCCATAGGAACTAAAGAAGGCTTACAACCAAGCAAATCAGTTTCATCAAGTAAATCAAGAGCCTATTTTCTTTTACAGATGTGAATCCCATCAACAGAACGAGCAATTTCCAATCCAAGAAATTACTTCAAATAACCAAGATCACAAAGTTTAAAATGGGATTGTAATTGCAACTTCAGACCAACAACTTCAGAATCATTATTGCTAATGAAAATGATATCATCCACATAAACCAAAACATACATGAAAATTCCAGTAGTGAGCTTTAAAAAACATGTGTGATTTGAGATGGTTGAGATAAATCAAAATCAATTAATGCTGTTGAGAATTTCAGAAACCATTGTCTTGATGTTTGCTTAAGACTATACAAAGATTTGCGTAATTTGCAGACAACATTAAGAGGAAGACAGTCCCATTTTCTTTGAACCTATCCAAGAGGAAGTTTCATATAAATCTCTTCATCAAGGTCACTATTCAAAAGGCATTAGAAATGTCAAATTGATGAAGAGAAAAACTTTTAACATCTGCAAGAGGAAGAAGAAGTTTTATTGTGATGAGTTTAACTATAGGAGAAAAAGTCTCATTGTAGTCAATATCTTCTTGTTGAGTATACCACTTTACAACCAATCGATTCTTATATTTTTCAATGCTTCCATCAACATTAAATTTGACTTTGACGACCCACTTGCAACCAATTGGAGTCTTACCATGAGGAAGAGTATAATCAGAGCACATTTTTGTTCTTTCAAGAGCATTAGGTTCCTCCTCCATGGGTGCATCCCAAACAAGAAGCTTCTTTGTCTCAGTATAAGTTCTAGGTTCTTTTGTTTTGTCAATAGAGGCTAAAAAAAGAAAAGTAAAGTGGTGAAACTTTACTGTATGACAAAGGGTTGAACACTTTATTCAATTACAATAATTGTTTTGAAGATAAACAAACTTCTTTATCCTCCTGCGTGATGATTGAATAGAAGATTCAATAACATCATCAGTAGGTTTAGTTGAAGGTATAAGCTCTATAGAAGGTGAAGCAGAAGAATTCATTTCACCAGAGGAAAATGATTTCACATGAGAAGATATTGATTTATCATAAAAGAAATTTGAAATATGTGAATCAGAAGATAAATCAGATTGCATGAAGAATTACATGTCTTGATATAGAAATAGAATGAGATTCAATATCAAGAAGTTTATACTCTTTGTATCCAGAAGGATAACCCAGAAAAACACAAGCACGAGTTCTAGGTTCAAATTGATGTCTACCTTTTGGAGAAGTTGAAAAACAACAAAGACATCTGAAAGTTTTGAGCTCATTATAGTCAAGAATCTTCTTTGTTAATACTTCATAGGAATTTTTCTTTTAGAATAGGAGTAGGTAGGTGATTTATAAAGTGTACTACAATAAGAAAGGGGTACATGGGATTGAAAAAACAGAGATCTAACAACATTAAGAATATGTTGATGTTTTCCTCTCAATAACTGGATTTTGTTGAGGAGTTTTAAAGCAAGATTTGAATGGTAAAATATCTTTGGATTGATAGAAAGTATGAAAATGTAATTCTGGATCATTATCAGATCTAACTCTCTTAATCCTCTTTTCAAATTGGTTTTCTATCATCTCAAAATAGGTAGGAAACACTTGAGTAACATCTGATTTTGTCCTAAGTAAATACAACCATGTAGCTATAAAACAATCATCCACAATAGTTACAAAATATTTAAAACCATCATGAATAGGTGTAGAAAAACATCCCAAACATCAATGTGAACAAGATCAAAAGGATGTTGTTAGTAATGTGATTGTTAGATGTAAAAGAGAGATGTTTCTGTTTGGATATGTGACAGATTTTACAATGATAATGTGAAACAATTTTTCTGTTTGGGAAAAGACAAAACAAAATGCATTGATTGAATCTTAGACATAGAAGGATAATTTCTTGTGCCATGTTTTACGAGATGAAACATAAGCAACAAGAGTTGTGGTGTTAGCATCTTGTAAGGAAATTGAATCTATGTCCAAGATGTAAAGATTAACAATTTGCCTACTCATTTCAATCGCTAATTTTCGAGTACGGTCCTGAATTAGACAAGAAAACTCATCAAAACAAAGTTCATAATTCATATCTTTAGTCAATGAGTTTACACTCAAAAGATTGAACTTGAATTGAGGAATATAGAGAACATTAGAAAGAACTAGATTTCTACCCAAGTGTATAGTTCCTATTTCAAAAATGTTCACAAGAATTCCATTAGGCAAAGTAACATTGGTATTGGGCAGTTTTTTAAAAGAGGTAAAGGATGATTTTTGGTGAGATATATGGTTTGTTGCTCATGTATCTATGATCCAAATATTAGTGGTACATATATTACCACTATTAGATCAGACATAAGGCCTAGCAATACCGGTAAAAGAACAAAGGATAAACTAATAGAATGTACTGGATATTGGACAGATTACCGGTAAAAGAACAAAGGATAAACTGATAGAATGTACCGGATATTGGACAGATTAAAGAAGAAGGGATGGAAGTTGTGACAAAGTGAATTTCTGGAGTGATATGCGACCTAGGGAGGTTAAAGCTTATTACTCAGAAATGAAACCAACTGTTGTATTTGATTAGAAGATAATTCCTCTGTTGATCCATTACCAGAATCACAAGTAATAAGATCACTTGTAGCAGCATTGGCTGAGGTTGTGATCTGATTTTGACTAAACTTCTTATTTGGTCTGAAACTAGTAGGGTATTCATGTTTCTTATAACATTGATTTCCTACATGACCAGCTTTATGATAGAATGTGCAATAAGGTCTGTCTCTTCTTTGATATCCAACAAATTGTCCACCATTTGAAGACTGAAAAAGCTTCTTTTGATTCTCTTGAAAATTACGTTGAGACTGAGCAACTTGAAAGACTATTGCATCTATTTGATCATTTACCATTTTTGCATCTTGTTGACTATTTTCTTGATCTAAAAAATTGTATACTTCTCACATAAAAGGGAAATTTTTCTTCATAAGAATCCTACTCCTGATGCGCTAATAACTATCATTCAGCCCCATCAAGAAATCTATTAATCGATTTGTCTCTTTCTCAACTAATAAATTGCAAGTAGATACTTGAACACTTGCAAGTTCCTCCCAAAGAGCTTGAGTGTGAGTATGATAAGACGACAAATCTAGACTACCTTGACGAAAGATATGAAGTTGATGCCTAAGCTTATAGAGTGTAGGAAGATTCGACTTGTGGAATCTAGTATGAAAATCTTTCCATATGTCGGGTGCATGTTTAATATACAAGATGTTGGTGTTCTTTTTAGAAACACTATTCAAGAGCTACGATTTCACCATACTATTGCAACGACACTAAATTTTGAAATAAAAATCACTTTCAATAGTTTTGGCGATCAATCCATCTAGAAATCCTATCTTGTTCTTAGCTTTTAAGCTGGTTGTCATGACAATTACTCAAACACCATAGTTACTACCATCTAGTAACTCAAAAACTAAAATTAATCCAGGATGATCTAAGTTATGTAAGTGATATGGAGAAGAAATATTATCAGGATTGTTCGATACCTCAAAATTATCAAATGATTGGAGGTCAACAATCGGCGATTGATAATCTGATCTTCATTTTTCAGAATCTTAGCTTCAGAAGCTGAATTAGATGGAGTTGACGGATTTTGCTATTCTTCGGGATTTCTTATTCGAATGAATTCCTCGAAATTGTTCGGTACTTTGATCTGCAATTTCGCTTTCCCATTGAATAAGAATCAAGAAGAGAACAAAATGAAATAAAAGGATAAAAGAAACGAAACTTCGATCACAATTTGATGCGATTGAAGTCGGAGAAAAAGAATAGATTATCTTACACGGAAATAATAATTGCTCTGATAACATATTAGTAAAAATGTTTTCTCATTTCATATTGTAAAATCAATACAATGGGGGTTTATATACAGCAATAAACAAAGCCTAAACTAAAGCCAAAATCGAAATTAAATAATGTGAACCGGTTTATCATTTGTACAAATTTTACAATCACACATATAACAACAGTTGAATATAAAAGACAAAATTGCAATGTGCTGTTTTGGTCTGTTTATCAAATGACTATACCTACATTCAGAGTTATGATCTGATATATGTTTTGATTTGTTCTAAAAATTTAGATATTTAAAATGAATGATTCCATATAACAAAAATGAGGGAACTGCGAGATAACGCTTTTTTATTTAATGTATATCTGATTCGAATTATTTTATTTTAATTTATAATTTAATTAAGAACAATATATTAAAATAATATTTTTTAATTTTTTTTTCAAATCTACCATTTTAAAATTAAATTTTTAAAAATATCACAAATAATTATGTAAAAATATTTATTTATTCTAAATAAATTATACATAAATTTGAAGTATTATATTTGGGTTTATTTTTCTAATTTACGGTTTAATTTTTTCTATTAAAATATAGTTTAATGCATTTTAGTTTTAAGTTTGTGCTATTATTAGAAATTTAAACTAATAATATTATTTTTGAAACAAAAACTTAAAAAGTATTATTTTATACAATTGTCCTATATATATTTATTTGATAAATTATAAAAAATTAGTAACATTCAAATCCAAGAAGTTATTTTATTTTCAAATTAAATCATATTTGTTTGTTCTATTCAAATTTTAATAAAGAAACATTTTTACTCAAAATTTCAGTGATAATATTATTAAATAAATAAGAAACTGTATATGTGATAAATATTTAATTATTCTTTATATTTTTCTTAATTAATTTTTTAAAAATTCTAATATATTTTATATTATATTTGTATTTTATATCAAAATATTAGAGATTTATATATAATACAGTACTAAATATTTATGTAATGTTATTTTTGTAGATATTATAATAAATTATGTTATATGTAATATTTATTTAAAATATTTTGATGGTGTGATATATTTATCTGTTCTAACTTGTTTTAATAAAAAATGTTATAAAAGATGATGTTTGTCAAAGGTTCTCCTAAGTCTCAACCAAAGGCTGAACTTTTTAAATAGATTTTCATTATAAAACTATATATTATTTTACTCGAAATAAATTACAAATAAATGTAAATTATATTTGATATTTTTTTAATTTAAGATTTAAATTTTTTAATTAATTTTTTTAATTTAATTTAAACTTAAATTTGTGATATTACTGAAAATTTAATCTAATGATACTACTTTTAAAACAAAAAAAATAAAAATGTTATTATAGAGAATTATCTCTTTTAAATTAATTTCAAATTTATCAAACTAAAACTAAAATTCTAAAAATATCATAAATTTTTATATAAAAATATTATTAATTTTAAATTAATTATAAATAAATTAAAATATTAAATTTATTTTTTAGTTTAGAGTTTATAATTTTTATTAAAACTATTTTAAATATTTTAATACTAAAAATTTTATACTATTATTTAAAAAAATTAGTAGTGTTAAATTTAAAATAAAAGGTAAAAAATGTTATTTTGTTGAAAATAGTTATTACCGTTTCACCGACTTACTAAAGTCGGTTAATTATCCTATATATACTCGTATGCTCTTGTAAAAATTTAATAGATAGAAATTTCTCTCTCCCTTTTCTATAAAACTTATAACTCGTTAAGAAAATCCATCATCAACTTTTAATATTATTTAACATGTTATCGGCACGAATTTTCTACCATCTACCTGAGATATTAAAATAAAATAAAAAAAATTTATTAATAGATAAATATATAACATGGTAGGCTCTACCTTTTAAAAATTACATGGTAGGGTCTACCTCTTGAAAATTATATGGTATGATATACCTCCTGAAAAATTATATGGTAGGTTATGCCTGCTGAAAATCGAGATTGTTGCCCTTGATATATTTGGAAAAAATTATACTGATATGGATATTAGATGCAAAAATACATTTAAAAGCAAAAGAGATTTTTAGTACCATCGATAGGTCAGAAACAGCATCCGATAAGAAAAAAGCAAAAGATAAATTTTTCTGCCACCATATCCACGATGGTTTAAAAGATGAATATATCACACACAAAAAATCATGTAGATCTTTGGCAATCACTCAAAGATAGGTTTGATCACCATAAATATGTTATTTACCAAAAGCCAAATATGAGTTGTTAAATCTCCGATTTCAGGATTACAAAAGTGTAAGTGAATATAATTCCGCATTGTTTGGAATCACTTCCAAGATAATATTGTGTGGAGAAAAAATAAATGATTATGTATGATCAAAAAACTCTCCAAACATTTCATCCTAGAAATGTAATCTTGCAACAGCAATATCGAGCAAAGGGATATACTCGTTATTCGGAGTTAATGCAAGTTTCTCTTGTTGCTGAACAAAATAATGAGCTTGTGATGGTGAACCATCAATCTCGTCCCACTGGATCAGCTCCATTTCCAAAAGTGAATGTTGCATCATCCAGTTACAATAATTGGCAAAGAAATGGACGTGGTCGAGGCCATGGTTGTGGTCGTGGATGTGGATGAGGAGGTGGATGTGGACGAAGAAAAAGAAGAGGTGTTCGTCCCAATGAGTTCAAATTTGGGAAAAATAATAGTCCACGAAAATGAAGCTGGTCGCGTACCTGTTGTACGCCAAAACATACAATATGAAAATATATGTTACAAATATGGCATGAAAGAACAGAAATTATTGTCCTTCATGTGCTTGCAGAGAATGTGTATGGCTCAGAAACATGATCCAACATATCGAAAGAACGAGTGAACTAACCAACAATAAGGAGCCAACAAAATTATTCGAAGATAATGGTGCATGTGTTACCCAAATCAAAGAAGATTATACCAAGAGTGACCGGACAAAACATATTCCTCCGAGATTTTTCTTCTATATTCAAGAACTTGAGAAAAATTAAGAATTTGACATCGAGTACATTTATTCAAGTGATAATGCAGCAAATTTGTTTACAAAGGCGTTGCTACAACAACGTTCAAAAAACATGTTCAGAATATTGCAATGCGTCAACTGCGAGATTTATGAATGAAAACATATCTATTTTTTGGAGGGGGAGATTGCGCATCTGTACTCGTTTTGCCTTATCATGATTTTTATCTCATTGGATTTTTATATGATAAGATTTTTAAAAAGGTAATACGTAATACTTTTATAATAATAGATAATCAATAGGAGTGTTGAAAGCGGTAATTACCATTTCACCAACTTAATAAAGTCGGTTAATTATCCCATATATACATGTATGCTCTTGTAAATATTTAATAGATAGAAAACTGCTCTTGTAAATATTTAATAGATAGAAAACTGCTCTTGTAAAAATTTAATAGATAGAAAACTTTCTCTCTCCCTTTTCTATAAGACTTATAACTAGTTAAAAAATCCATCATCAACTTTTAATATTACTAGGTGATGGTCCGTGCCTACCGCGCAGTATTTTTTCATTATTGTATTTTATTTTTTAACTATTTAATTATAAAATATCTTTTTTAGTCATTGAAACCTTAGTTTTTTTATCCGGGTGATTTATTTTACCTCCCAAATTTTAGTTCATTCATTATAAAAAAATAGATTAATATTTTTATTTTTTAAATATTTAGAAAATTTAACATATAAAAATTCTATTATTTCTAACTGTTTCAAAATAATTTTTTAAATCTATATACTTTCAAATAGAATATTCAACACTTAAATATGATGTGATTGTTGTATTTCTTGAAACATGTCCTAAGAAGGTGTTTTTCAATTATTTGAACAATGCTAAACAAAAAAGACATTAGTTTACCACACCGACATTATAAAAAAGAAATTAAAATGAGGAAAAAAGTATTTCAAAGTTTTGTAAATATACCTCTTTGTTGAAGAGAAGCATTTTCAAACTCATAAGTGTGTTTTATTTGTTAAAATTTCAAGCTTCCCAAAAGTGAATAAGTCGTACCAATATTTCTTTTTTACAAAAATATCCATCAAAATCGTCGAAAAAGACGAAAGTATGAGGATGAGAAAAAGTTTTTGATGTTATGATTAATTTTTAGGGAATGTATGCAAGATTTGTGATTGACAGTATCATAGTTGGTGTTTTATAATGTTAATAATTGAAAGTTACTATTAGAATGATAGTAGACAATAAAAAATGAGATGGTAGTAACCAATAATAGGTAAGTTAGTGGTTATAAGTTTAATTGTTTGTGTAAATATAAATTTAATCGTCAAAAATTGTTTGAACTTTTAATAATTTAAAATTTTAATTTTATACAAATTATTAAGAAGTAATTTTTGTTTATAATGATGTAAATGAAGTTGATGATATGTCTGGCTTTTTAAAACTTGTTTTTGTGCTTATATTGATAATTTTACAAGACTCAATTAACTATTTTTATTTAATATAAGATTCAACAATTTTGGAGTATTGCCAATTTATTTATTTTCAACACATGCAAGACCCTGAAATAATGCTTACATATTCCTAAATGGGGAAGAACTTTCTCTTTACCAGTTTCAAAGCTTTTAAACCAACAAAGCTTTTTAACCAACAAAGCTTTTAAACCAACAAAGCTTTTAAACCAACAAAGCTTTTAAACCAACAAAGCTTTGTGATAAATTCTCAGTCAAACAAATAAAACGCTTACCAACTGAGATTCCAATGTCCGAACATACATAAATCGCTACGGTAAACACTCATCGTGTTTCCCACTGCGATGAAACAACTGACAAAAGCGATTTCACAAGATGGTAAACTACTTATGCATAAATACGACATAAACACACATGTACCAAAAAGCCCTGTATCATTAATTTTCTCCATTTCATATATGTTTTGAAGCAATCGGCTTCTCATCTAAGGCTTAATACCGGCCATGTGCTAGGAGATGGCAGAGCAGGGCGGATCACATGGACTCTTCTTACCTCTGTGAACACTTCATTGAGTCGTGCTGCCTGACCCATGACCCGAGACACCTTCTGTACACAGATAATAAACAACCCAAGACGTGATAACAATACAAGAAAATTCCGCTAATGGTGAGAACAGGCGAATCAGCTAAGGGTAAGTATATCAAATATCAGCATTTTGTGTGCAGGTTTTCATGCCTAAGTATTTTGTGATCTTTACAACAAATTCCATAGGGTTATCAGCTACAAATGTATCCTTGGTTTAAGCCAGGAGATGAACCATTAGACTTCTACATCTCATGTTTACTTTGCATCAATTCAACATAATAGAGTAAAGCTTACTCCTTAAACGAATCAATCTTAGACTACCTTACCAGCTTCAAGCAAAAGGATAACAAGACTAAGTTAAATCAATCAACTTCAAAATGTGAACATAGTGTACCTTATCGTCAATTGTGACTTTAAGTTGGAACCTTTGAGTTTTTTTTTTCATATTATACAGTCTGCGTCCCAAGAGAACTAAACCCATCAGAGCTGCAGCCATAGAGACAGACCAAACTGGACCAATCCTAAACGCACAGTACTTGAGAATCACAAATGGCATCTTCCACCACACAGTCTCTTTACTCTTACTCTCATCACCAGATCTCACAACAGAGTTTTCAGCCACAACTTCTACAGTATTATTATAAACCATCTCATCCTCACCATTCGCAGTCCCAGAATCTCCAGAAACCATTTCGTTTCCCCCTGAATCAGACCAAGACTTGCTCGAATCCTCAATAGGTTCTTCAGCACCAGATTCGCTCTCAACGTGCCCTTCATCAGCGACTCCGTGAGATAAGTTTCCACCAGTTAATTCAGCAACAGACTGACTCTCGAAGTGTTTCTTCTCATCGGCAGCTTCAATACAACTCACCCTGTCCTCACCATCACCAGAAATTCCAGTTTCCGAACCGTAAAACACTAATTCGTTACTGACACAAGCATCAGCCGATCGATAAACTTTGAACTCATCAAAACCCAGATTAACCGGATTCTGCGTCCCCAACCCGTAATCGACTCGAGAAGAATCACCAGATTCAATAAAACCTTCCTGAATCTGATCAGTGCTCTCAAAAGATCCTTTGATGAGATTCTCGGCAGAGAAATGATCAGAGAGAATCATACCTTCATCAATTACACTTGAACTTGCTGACTTGTTGTTCGATGTGAATGGATCAGTTGATTCGGTGTCGGATCCATTAAGTAGCTCCCAATCGAATAATTCCTCATCCATGATAATCCTGAGATTGTAATTGCAAACAAACAAATATAAAAGTGAGAACTGAGAACCCTAATTGAAAATTTGAAAACCCGAAAAAAGGTGCAGAAGGGATCACATAATAAGCGGTTGATTATCAGAAAATATCTAACTTCTTATCCACTTGGCTATAGTTTGGCAAGTGATTACGTGGAGATATCTAATTGGTTAAGTGTACTTGCGTCTTTAAGGCTCAACTAGATTCGGCAGTAATTAAGTATATTTGTTGACAAGTAAGGATGGGTTGGATAATAGGATACTAAAGATGTTAAAATAGGCCAGAAACTAGACCTTAAAGGGATTTATTATAAAAATTAAATTTGTAATTTTTCCAATTAGATAAATATTAAATGAATTTTTAATGAATCGATTATTTAGGTTTGTGGGTTTAATGGATTTATCTACCATTATACAGGTTAACTTGTTTTTTTTCTTCTTTCGTTCCTCCGTAAATGATGTGTTTTTATTGGAAAATATGTAAAATTCTTCTTATTAAAACAATTTTCAAAAATATTTTTTAAATAGTTTTAAAAATATCAATATATCATCAATACTTTTATTTTTTAAAAATACTATTAAAATTATTTTTTCTCAAAAATACCATAAAAATAAAATATAATTTTTAATTCTAAAATCATAAAATCTAGAAAAACTACATTTAGATATTCTAAATACCGGAATACTAAATGCAAACCCATATAATAAATTATAAAATTTTACAGATTTTTTAGTGGTAGTGATATTTCTGGAAAATACGTTTTAATGATATTTTTGAAAAAATATAAAACTATTGTGTTAGTTTTGGAATATAATTTTTTAAGTTTTTAAGATATTTTTTTTCATTAATTTTAAACACAAGTACCAACAAAATTTAAATTATTATGACTATTGCTTTATTTGTTAAATTTTCTAGTTAAACTATTTTAGTATTATTCTTGAAATCTATTTTTTAGATGTACAAAGAATGATATAACAAAACTATGTTTTATGATCTATTTTATTTACTTATAGTGTAGCAATTAAAGAATAGATTTATTTTTTGCAATATAAATTACACGGATTTTTATAAATTGGTTCGTTATAGCATGTGGGTTTAACGAGCATACCCACCACTACACGGATCAGTCCATTTAACCATTAAGGTTTTAGTTTCTTAAAATCATATCACCATTAATTACACTTCCATCTTCCAGACTCGATTTCAAGCGCTAAACAGGTCAATGCGAATCAAACGGGTTTAACGGATCAACTCGGACTCAAATATAAATAGATATAAATGGACTCAAATTTAAACGATTCTAAATAGGTATATTTCAAATGAACAGGGTTTAAACGGGCAGGAATTAAACGGACAAAAATTAATTGGGAAAGATCAACCCGCTTTAACATCCATACCCTTAAATCTTACAATATTCATATTGGGCTCCATGGATCTGATGTTTAATTATTCGGATCCGGATTCAAATTACATAAACAAATATCGGGTATATTCATAAATTTTTACATATTTGGCAAAGGTTCAGATCATATCCAAAATTTAATTTATCATATAAAGTTGTAAAATAATTTAAAATTTTGATTTAAATGTTTTCAAATTAGAAAAAAATATAACAATATACTAAAACATTTAAAAAATTAACCCATATGTAAAAAAAAGATGAATTTTGTAAACAATAGTAAAAGTGGAACTAAAATTTCCCAATTTCAATCTAACCTAATGTGTACGTTATTAGGTTAAAAACAAATGGCCTAATGCTCCTTTTATAAGTGTCATTTTTACAAGTTTTAATAGTGTTTTTAAGTGTTTTACTATGTTTGATGCAATAAAATGTGTTTACCTTTTTGCATTTTTAAAAACTTTTAAGATATTTGGACAAAGATGACCAAAATGAAAACATTTTAATTTTAGTATAGATTATGAGTTTTAGAGTTTTGGAAATAGATAGAAAAATTTCTTACATGTTTGATTTATGTTAATAACAAATGAGAGTTTAGTCCATTAGTTTGTTAAACATACCTTATCACCATGCGAGTAGGTTAACTATATCATCCTGTTTTGAAGTTAAGAAGATTTGTTTTCTTAAATGTCTAATAATAATAATATGATTTTTATGATTCTGGATTCTTTGTGATTATTTTTAATGTAAATAATTTTTTATTGATTGAAATTTGTTTTTCAGAGTTTTAATTGAATACAATTATCTAAAATACCACATTTTAAGTTTTTATTCTAAAAATAGTACAAATTTGATATGAAAATACATTAAAAATTCCTTTTAATAGAAAATAAATCCTAAATTAGAAAAAATAAACACAAAAATAATATTTAAGTTTATGTATAATTTATTTAAAGTAAATAAATATTTTTACATAATTATTTTGTGTTGTTTTTAAAATTTTAAATTTAAAATGTTAGGATTTGGAACAAAAGTTTTTAAAAGTGGCATTATTCTTTACTTTACTTAGTTGCTATTTTGTCACTATTCCCAATCCATAGGGATGTTAATATGGGTTTTCAAACCCAATCCGACATAACTTTAAATTAATCCGACCATAAATTAATCCTAATCCTATTTTAGTTCACCAATATTTAAGAAATAGGGTTAAATCTTTTGTAACCCTTTTTAAACCTATCAATTTTTTCATCTTTTTATATATATTTATGATAGAACATAATTATTTTTACATTCGAATTACATATAAATTTTGTATTAATTAAATTATTAATTTTCTAAGTTAAAAAAATAAATTTTCATTTTATGATTTTTGTGAGAATATGTTATTTTACGAATTTTACGAAAAAATGTCACTTTACGGTTTTTTAAAAAAATATCATTATGCATGTTTGGCGAAAAAATGATGTTTTACAGTTTAAACGAGAAAACGTTATTTTACAATTTTAAAAATAATAAATTATTTCACATTTTTGAAAAAAAAATACTATTTTTTAGTTTTGACAAAAAAAAAATATTTTGTAGTTTTGACAAAAAAAAAATATTTTGTAGTTGTGAGAATGTCTCACTTAACAATCATACGTTTAATATACGGATAAGAGCTCAATTATGAGACAAAAATAAAGTATTGACTCTAGTGAAAGCAATATATAACTAGCAATTAATGAATATTCATCAATATGAACTGTCAAATATTATTTATTATTCAATACATAATAGTAAATGCATTCCATTAGATCTTATCTTGTTTCTCAAATATAGTCTTGTCATTTTGTTGTGTTATTGTAATAAAGTTGTCTTCTTTCTTTATGTAATTTTTTTAAAGTTGTTATATAGTTTAGCCAAGAAAATCAGTTAACTTTTTATTGATCAATAGCTAACTAATTCTTATACCAATAGATCTAACCAAACCAGTTTCCAACTTAGTATATTCATTGACTATCATATCATTAATCAATAATCTCCAACTTGACATCACTAGAATTGTTTTTTATATTGCTAAACATAATGAATTTCTTAACACCAAACTACCCAAAGTTTGTTCAAACTTTAAAATAGGAATAACCTTATTGATAAAATGCACATTTATAATCATATGCTTTTGTTCTCTCATGTTTAAATATTTTTTACAAGGCATCTTGCATTTTGAAAATCAACGTATGCATAAATACATATCATGCTAACTCTTTCAGCCAAATATTTGATGAAACTTCTTTTTAATAAATGACTTTCACCAATATTTTGGTAGCTTTCGAGCAATTCAATTGTTGGAATGACCAAATATTGAATTCGATTTCTTACCATGAGTACTATAACATAGTGTATTTATATGTTAAAAAAAGTGTGTATGAATGAAAAATGAATGTATAAAATGGATTGATTGATAAATATAAAATGAACAAATATAATTTATATCATATTAAAAGTTAAATTTGAAACACTGTTGTATATATAGTGGAGAAATTATAACAAAGTTTTGAAACTTGAAAATAATATATAAAAAATAGTAAATCCATGTTAAAACCATATCTGCATGAGAACGTGACGAGTCGGGATAACTTCGAGTTCGGTTTGGGTAAATGGATTTGCTCTAATAACTCATTTTGCAAATGCAAAAAAAATCATTTTGCATCAGTTTTTTTGTATAATTGATCACTACGTAAATATTAAATTTTGTCAAATAGCAAAACTAATTTTCATAATTATTAGAAAAAAATAGAATTTGTCAATTGTATAACTCTTTGTCCTTTATATTTTAAATTTACCTTCCTTGTTTCTCCTTCTTTTTTTGTTATTCTTTATATAATTTATACATTGAAACTTATTATTTTATGAATAACTAGTTATACTTTTATATAACGTGTTAATAAATTAATAACAAACATAAAATAATAAAATACAAAATGTTACATTAATCAAAATTAGTATTAACTAATTTAATTAATCCGGTAAATAAAAAGTTTAGAGATGTAAGAAGATGTAATCATATGTATATATATATAAATATTTAACATGTTATTTATATATAAAAATTATATATATTATCATTTTAATTTATACCAATATTTTTATGAAAAAAGTTCAAAATTTTTACACCATAGACTAAATTAAATAAAAAACTTAAAAGCTTATTTTAAAATAAACAGTAATTTAGGAATGATGTTAAATCATTGTTATTTTCTTTAATTATGTTTTTTATAACATAGAATACAATAAATCGGTTCAAAAACCTAACATTTTAATATAATTCTAAGCTTTTGATATGGATGTAGAGATAATCTAATTTATTTTTTCTTTCATGGAGTTAACTAACTCTTCAAATTATAAACATATGTACTTTTCAAATTTATAAACATAAATAACGTATTTTATAAATAATCCTAAAATTTGTACTCATTTTAAGCGACTTCTACTCTAGTAATAAATAAATAAAAACATAAAAATTAAGAAATATAACAAAAATTTGAAAACTGTAAAATCAAATGAAGGGCTGTGTTTGTAATTTATTTATTTTTCTTCTTTTTGCATAAACCTAAATTTGCTTCACTCTCAAAAGCTTTGTTTTTTCTCTTTACCGTCGTGTTTGTGTTCCCGTCGTCGCTCGTTTGCTCGCCACCTTTAACCTCTCACGCTGCCCAGCTAATCCTCTCCGCCACTGAGCTTCGCCACCGCCGGTTCGTTTTCATTCTTCGTAGTTGTTTCTTTTCATAAAATTTTCCTGTCTCCCGACCCGAGGTTCTCTTAGTGTTTCTATATTCATCAACGAATTTGCATGATTTTGGTTACTGTGCTTTGTCAAAAAAACGGAAGAAGGAAGATTCGAACCAAATGTGGATTGGGTTATTCTGGGTTTTATCCTTTTTAACATCTAAGACACAAACATCTTGAAATGTTTTCTCAGTTCGCTTCAAAGGTACCATGGATCGATCTCTGAATCTCCTCGATTTAGCCTTAGGGTTTGATCAGCAGCTATCTAATCCATCGCCACTGAGTGGGAAGGTAGTACTGATCAATGACTGTGTTGAGGTCAATGCTTCGTTTGTGCTTCACCAGCTTATGAAGCATGTTCTCTCCCCTCATTCCTCTGACGCCCTTATCTTTCTTGCTTTTGGTCGTCCTTTCTCTCATTATGATCGAATCCTTCGTAAACTGGTAAAGATTCGGTATTTACTTTTGAGATACAATCTATCCCATATTTTCTACAAGGATTCATAATGTCTACCATGTTCTTGTGTTTTGGGTTTACGGACAGGGATGCAATTTAGCCACCCAGAAGACAAACAATCGGTTGATTTTCTTCGATATGCTCATGATGAAGTTCTCAGGTGAGACCATCAGGTAAATTGTTGTTATCCTTGTCATTTGATTTCTTCATGATTTTCTTTCTCCAGAAGGATTTAGTTAGTCTGTGATAAAGCATACGGCTAGAAGGTTAAACAGACTTATAGTGGGATCTTAGTTTTGATGGGGCTAGCTTAGATTCTGTCTCCACTCTCCACGCTTGACTAATATTACTGAAGAGAAAAGGCTTCATCTACTTCTACTGGGTTTTTCATTGGTCTGTGTCATCTTTAAACCTTTCTGGTAAGGTGCCAATAATCTGTTTTTCAGTATATGAATACACTTTCTTTGCTGAATTCTTTAGTAGATGGTGATAACATGGAAGACAATAGGAGTTCAGTTGCAAAACTATTTCGGGAGATACAAGAAACCGTTCGAAAGTTATGCAGTATAAGTAATAGTAACATAACCGTTATGGTGGATGACATGTCTCTCCTGGAAATTTCTGCTACTGGGAGCAATTCAGATCACGTCTTAGACTTCCTACACTATTGCCACTCCTTAACTTCTGAAAGCGTAAGCCAGATGTTAGGTTATTATATTCTTTACTCTTAACCGTTTCTTTCGAGTCTTAACAGGCATTCTTTGTTTTTCTCTAAACACAGAATTGTTCATTGGTCATGCTTATTCATGAAGACATATATTCGAGTATGGAAAACCCTGCATTTTTGCTGCATACGATTTGCCTTGCAGATATTGTGATAAAGGCGGAGCCTTTGGCCTCTGGTTTGGCAAATGATGTGCATGGTCAAGTAATCTCAATTGTCTTTTTTTTGTCTTCGAATCAGTAATTGAGCCTGTTGTTTGATAATTACTTGGTGCCTGAATGATTTTTGTGGCTTATTGGACATACAGTTAACAGTTCTGAACAAGGGGATAAGCAACGCAGGTCGAGGAAGCTCGAGGAACAAGTTGCAGAATTTTCAATTCAGGATCAAGGAAAATGGTATCGACTATTTCTATCCTGGTTGCAGAAGCTGAGGATTAGAGATCATTTCGAGGGTTATCATGTGATCTTTCCTTTCTCTTATGACTACCATCTTATATCTCACATTATGACTCCATTTTTGCTGATCATGTTTTCAATTAAACTGATCCTATCCTCATGCCCCTCCTCTCTCTCTCTCTCATGCCTCTCTTCTCTCTCTCTCATGCCTCTCCTCTCTCTCTCATGCCTCTCCTCTCTCTCTCATGCCTCTCCTCTCTCTCTCTCATGTCTCTCTCCTCTCTCTCTCATGTCTCTCTTCTCTCTCTCATGTCTCTCCTCTCTCTCTCTCATGTCTCTCCTCTCTCTCTCTCATGTCTCTCCTCTCTCCCTCTCTCATGTCTCTCCTCTCTCCCTCTCTCATGTCTCTCCTCTCTCTCTCCTCTCTCTCTCTCATGTCTCTCCTCTCTCTCTCTCTCATGTCTCTTCTCTCTCTCTCTCATGTCTCTCCTCTCTCTCTCTCTCTCATGTCTCTCCTCTCTCATGTCTCTCCTCTCTCTCTCTCATGCACTTCCTTTGATGCATTGATATTGGGACCATGTAAGGAGGCAGTAATGTTGCAAGAAGCCCAAGAAATTAAGTATTTTGTAGCATGAAAGAAACTTTGAAACTAGTGATGGAGAGTAATTAGGAATGCATTTGGTGTTCCATATCTCTATTATGCAATGAAAGGTCATAATGATTGATTCTAAATAGAGGTAAAACACTATTATGATCATTCGGTGTCCCATGACAGAGACAAGACTTACATAAGTCATTCCACAAAATGGTAAACAACTATGCATAAGAACCAACACAAACCCATTTCTCTTCATTCCTTTAGTACATAAACATGATGAGACATATTATTATCAGCTACTCATCTTGGGGTCAAAACCGGCCATGCGCCAGGAGATGGCAGAGCAGGACGGATCACAGGGACCCTTCTTACCTCTCTGAACATTTCGTTGAGTCGAGCTGCCTGACTCATCACCCGGGACGCCTTCTGCACAAATCATAAACAACCAGTATGATAGAAGAAAACATAAACAAATGAACAAGAAACAGGCGAATAAAGGAGCTATGGAAAAATATCAAATCTCATCATTTGTCTGTGCAGGTTCCCAGCCTAAGTATTTTGTGCATCTGATTAGACAAAATCCCAATAGACTATTAGCTACAAAATCTATCCTTGAGTTAAGCTAAGACAATCATTGAACAAAACGAAACTTAAAATTCTACATCTCAAGTTTACTTTGCATCAACACAACAGAGTAAAATTTACTCCTAAAACGAATTAATCTCGATTAGCATATCAACTTCAAGCAAAACGATAATGCAAAGTTAAATCAATCGACTTTCAAAATGTTAATAAAGTGTACCTTATCGTCAATTGTAACTTCAAGATGGAACCTTTGAGTTTTCTTTTTCATATTATACAGTCTGCGTCCCAAGAGAGCTAAACCCATCAGAGCTGCAGCCATAGAGACAGACCAAACAGGACCAATCTTAAACGCAAAGTACTTGAGAACCACAAATGGTGTTTTCCACGACACAGTCTCTCTGCTCTTACTCTCATCACCAGATCTCACAGCAGAGTTTTCAGCCAAAACTTCTACAGTATTATCATAAACCATCTCATCGTCACTATTCACAGTCTCAGAATCTCCAGAAATCATTTCGTTTCCCCCTGAATCAGACCAAGTCTTGCTAGAATCCTCAACGCGCCTTCCATCAGCGACTTCGAGATCGTCTGATTCGGACAAACACTTGTTCGCATCTTCATAGTGAGATACGGTTCCACCAGTTAATTCAGAAACACTCTCGCTCTCGTGGTGCTTCTCATGGGGAAATTCAAAACCACTCACCTTGACCAAACCATCAGCAGTATCATCATGAACCTCTCCTGAACTATGACTCTGATTCAAAGGCTCGGAGCCGTAATCAACCCGGCCAGATTCCAAAACACCGTATTGCCTCGGATCAGACCTTTCAATGAGATTATCGACAGAGAAATGATCAGATAGAATCATACCGTCATTGATTACACTTGAACTCCCCGATTTCTTGTCCGGTGTGACTGAATCAGTTGATTCCGAGTCAGACCCATGAAACAGATCCAAATCAAGCAACTCCCACTCCATGATAAGCTTCAGATTTTGAATTGAGAACCAATAATTGCTAGAACCCTAACGAAAACCCCCAAATTTTGCTTCGAGCGGTTGTTGATCAAAACAAACCATAGAAGGTTCCTTTTATCCATATGCGAGTTATGACGTGGGAATATCTAATTTGCTACGTGTCAAATACGTCTCGCTCGTGGAGAAAATATTGGCATATTTCGGTTTGTCCGGTTCACCGTTTTACATTTTTGGTTCGTGTGGGGAAAATCAGTACTAACAAACCAAACTTAATTTAATCCGAGTTAATTTCGGTAGATCGTAACAGAGACTTTTGATAAGGGACGGGGACAAGGATAGGGACACCAAATTTTGGATAAGGTACGTAAACATGTAGTTAGAGTCTTAGAGAAAATATAGATATTTGTTTGTACGTAAACATGTAAGATTGCAGTTAATATTATATTTACGGTTGTAATTGTAATTAATATTGTAGTTGTTATTGTGGTTGTTCGTTTGTTTGTTGGTATCAATCATGATCAGAGACATATTTTACATGTTGGCGAATCTATATGTTGATATAGTGTGACATGTGTCGTATACAAATATTTTTTTCTTTAAAAATTATTAAATAAAATTAATTTTAATATTTTTAATTTAAATATTTTGTAAATATACCATATATTAAATATGTTTTGCATCCGTTTCCGGGTTGTGTTTGATCACATGTTTTTAATTGTTATTGTTTTATTCAATAGTCAAAAAATTATGGCTGAAGATCCCCGGAACTGACTGGAGTCGCCAGAATTAGGTGGAGATTTCTTTAGAATTTTTTTTCGTTCGGCTGAATCTGAATGTAGTAGGATTGGAAATTAGGTCATTTTACTTTTATAGTGTTGGTTTGATTAAATTTGGTTTGGTATTAAATTGGTTTAATATTAAATTGATATTGGTTTATGATTAAATTGGTTTAAATTTTGGTTAATTAATTTGACCTAAAATTTGCGGATACCCGCTAACCCGCAAAAAAAAAAAACCAAACTCGCACCCGCTCCGCTATATCAAAACTTTGATTTGCACCCATCCTGTATATATATATATATTTTCCTCGACTCGTACCCACCTTGGAGTGGGTCAAACAGGAATCGATGGGTTATGAATCATAATGAGAGGCCTAATTGTCACATCGTTTGACCATTTCCATATTGAAAGATATGGGGAGGGACCAGTTTAGTAAATTATCAAAGAGTTTGAGACAAAACTAAGAAAATCGTAATCACTGACCACATGATCGCGATTTCAACCTTTTTCACCGAATTCTCCCGCGATCGACTCTCACGGTGCCACATAATCATCCTCTCCCGGTAAACCCTTTCATGGACATGTTTAGCTCCAACATTTAGAGAATTTCTTATTCGATCATATCGAAAATCAAATCCTTGTTATAGTACTCTGTGTTTCTTTACCAGACAGAGATCATCGCTTTTCTTTTACAAAGTCAAAATTCTCAGTTTCTGTGTCCTTGTTTTTACTCCATCCAAAACTCTCTGCTTCTTTGTGCTAGAATCTAGACACGTCTTCATCTTTGGCCATGAATTCTACAGAGAAAACAAACCAAAAGGTTACAAAGATTAAAAGTGATGACAACACTTCATCAATCGAGATCAAAGTTTTGTTAATCGCCAGAGCCCGTGAGCTTACGGGCGTGCATGAGCTAACACTTAAGATGCCATCAGGTAGTACGACACAAAACTGCATGGACGAGTTGGTTCTCAAGTTTCCGACTTTGGAAGAGGTACGAGGCTGTATAGTTCTTGCTTTAAATGAGGAATATACAACCGATTCCGCCATTGTTCAACACAGAGATGAGTTAGCCATCATACCTCCCATAAGTGGTGGCTAATGCATTTGCAAATGTAAATCCTTTAACTCAAAAGTTTGTATTTGCATTGACAATAATCACAATAAGTAACTCTAGTGTACTTTTGTCCTAAACAACGGTTTATTTCCGTCAACTACACAAATTTATACTAAATCTATTTCTATCCGTATTTTTTGGATCTTATTTTAACTACATAAACTCTATTTTTCTTTTATAAATTACACAAACTTCATAAATTATTTTAATTACAGAAATTTTGTTAATGTTTACACGTTAAATAGTTACTAAATCTGGTTCTAATTCGAAAATTTAGTTTTAACTTGGTTTATTTTGAAATTAAAACTAGATTTTCGAAATAAAACAAGGTTTAATAACAATTTAACGTGTAAATATTAACGAAATTTCTGTAATTAGAATAATTTATAAAGTTTATGTAGTTTACGGAAGAAAAACACATTTTATGTAACTTATGAAAAATCCAACCAAAAAATACGGATGAAAATAGATTTATTCTCATAAATTCATATAGTTGACGGAAGTAAACCTGCTAAACAACAACACCGGAATATCTGTCTTTAAAGGATGCTAAACAACAACACCGGAATATCTGTCTTTAAAGGAAAGAAGGTTACCTCAGATTCTACTAAACCTCAACTTCCTCCGTGGATCACTACCTCTGCTCTCGCTCTTTCTTTTCGGGATGAATAATGAGATTGATTATCATTAAGTACTAGCTCAGTACCGACGTGGTCTTCAATGGTTGATACTATCTACTGTCAAACTCAAAGCCCTTCGCTACTGTACTCCAAACTGGCTCCATTCGACTGTGTAGGTACTCCTGGTGGAGGCTTCTCTGCAAAATAAGTTTCACAGTTACAGAGACAAATTTGTGTTGAAAATTGACAAAAGAAGCAACTAAATTGTTATAATTCACAAGCCAAAAAACTAACGATACATTGTGACAAACATCTACATTGAGAAAAAGCTTTCGATTTCTTAATCTGTGTTGAATTTGGCAAAGAAGCAGCTAAATTCTCATAACTCAGCAGACAAACGAATGAGACTGCAAAATCTTGTCTTTAGGAAATTTGTAGGTTACAGTCATCTAAGAATACCAAGTCAATGCTTTGAAGTTTTCGTGATTTCATTTCTAAGAAAGCTTTAATCTTTTTTGTTTTGTTCAAAGAATCAAGATAAAACCTTGTGTGCAATCTAGAGGCAGAGGAGAAGAATGGAGAAATCAATTGTGACGAGAATCTTTCAGAGTGATGATGAAAACTATCTGAATCTTCGAAACAAAAAGATTGGTTTTGTTCTGTGACCGGAATTTGCCTGTGATTTGTCTTGTCCAGATATCTAATTCACCAGCAAAATCAGAGAAACCAAAAGTCACAGATATGTAAGCTACTTCATCGATCAGAACAATGAAAAACTCTTAAAGTAAGCGAGAAGACGAAAGACAAACCAAGAATCCTTGTGTTAATTGCAAACTGAAAATGAGACTTAAAATCTTAACTGTTAATTGCAAGACCTGAATCCATCAAAGGATGCTGGAGTGGGATGCACCAGAATTCACTAACAGACAGTATTGATTCTTCAGAGGAAGAACCACATAACCTGTTGCTGCTCCAGAGCTACAGTCCTCTACTTGGTCGTTTTTTATATTAACATACTATAATTAGGAATCAATATCAAGTACATGCTTGTTTCTCAAGTTCAATACACTTCATTGGGGTCAGAAGATGATAAATCAAGTAAAGGATGATTTATCGAACTTGTTTGTTGTTATCAATATGCTCATGACCCATGAGACTTACCATATTTGATACCATATTTTTCCAATTGCAGTATGCATGGACTTTGAGAAAAGATGGAGGTTGGAAGAAACTCTGACTCTCTCATACTAGTTGACAGGGTTAATCTCTTAACACTGCAGATCAATTCACCGAGTTTGACTCAAACTACAGCGAGCCAGCTGAGATGTTATCATGCCCTCCAGAGGGTAGTGATACATTATCCACATCCCCTGCGGTACTCGGGACAAGAACTATCACATAAGACTCCTTGAATTCATGTATTCAAATTCCTGCTTTCCAAAAAAATAAACAGTTGGTTTCCTCTATACACATATTTGTCAAATGCAGGTACAACCAAAAGAGTCCGAGTTTGTTGATGGGGGGCCTAAATCACATAGTTAACATATGCACTATATATGTACTTCATGGCCACTATGTTGATGCAGGTGAACTAGCTGCATATAAGGAATAAGTTTGAGCAGTTTCTTAAACAAGGGAGACTTACCAGAGAGGATATTCGCAACATGTGGAAGTAGTTACCAAATGGAGACTAATTTCAAACTTTCCCATCAATTGTTCGCAACATGAGGATTGTCAATCAGCACAAGTTTTACCAAAGCAAAAGGAGACGCCTCAACTGCCAAGCCTTTTGAATCGTTCATGCCAATAACAAGAGTTAATCCAGAAACTATGACAGAGAATTAACCTTGACATTGTCTTACTCCAGTGTCGAGATTGCAGTAATCTATATATGTTCATACATATATCATAACCACTTGTTCCTATAAATCTAACCTCAGTCACAAGTAAATATCAGAAAAGGCAAGACATTGCTACAGTCTACAGAAAAGTAATTCGGTAGAAAATGGAAAACTGTGGTAGTAGAGATTACAGAAGAGATACCATTCTTTTGAAAACGCATAATCTAGATGTACTGTAAGTATACCTCAATCGCTTCTTCTGGGTCTGATTTTTATCCTTGTGTTCATCCATACATAAGTACAAATGAAACTCAGATAAAACACAAATTTTACAACTTCGCAAGAACGTAAAACAGAAGACAATTTTTTCACATGAATATTTAGCCTCCAGCCGATTCAAACGAAGACAAGATTGAAACAAGAGAGTAAAGGAAGAGTAGCAAAACTAATGGGCTCTTTTGTTTAAGTTCCTTATAGAGAGCTACAAGTTCTTTAGCGAATGAGTACAAAAGTCACAAAAAGAAAAAGCTTGGAGGAGAATTTCCAAAACTGAACCAACTAAGGTCATATTGGACACAAGAAACTATCTCCAGAGCCTAAATTAATCTATCCAGACAATAATAATCCTCCTGTCTGAACATGACTGGATGATCACAGCGGTCAAAAGAGACAACCTTGGAGAGAGATTCCCTTAAATCTTAATCGACCCTGACATGACCAAAGGATTATCCTGAACCAACCCACATCACTAAATTGCTTGCATCTGATTATCTTGGAGAGGGATCGTCATATCCGAATCAACCCAAACTCGTGTTTTTAAAGAACAAGATCCACAAGGAAGAACAACAGATGCCACAAAAGCACCCAATCTCCTAACGTTAACGCAATGGCCGTCTCTCGACAGTGTAAACCCCATTGTTTCTAGCTCAGCGGAATCAACAGAGAAGTAATCACCGCACCTGCACTGATGAAAAAAGTCCATGACTTCGCTTTCTCCAGCGATCTCAACGGACATATCCTCTATACTAATCTCATCAGCAGTGGTTCCGTCTTGTCTTGAAGATCGAAGGTCATTGTCGTAAACTAAGCGTAGCTCTGCATCGCTTAAAACTTCCCAAGCTTTTTGAATCTTCAGAAACTTCTCGTCGGAGCTACAAGGTGAACTGTTACGCTTATCCGGATGAGAGTGAAGGATAGCAGAACGATAGCTATTGCGGATTTCTTCATAGCTCGCATTCTCTTTCACGGAGAGAATTTCGTAGTATGTCTCGTGGATACAGTTTTCACCGAGGAGCATGATTGTTGAATCCTTCTGTAATCCACGAAAGAAGGCGATCCTGCGACGGTGGAGGCGGACGGTGACTGGGATAGGAATTCGCCGGTGACGGCGAGAAAATTTGGAGGTTAAGAGACCATATGGGATTTATAGGGATTCGTGTAGGTATTCCGCTTTGTGTTTGTTTGCTTTCGTTATTTCTGAAAAAAATAATAAAATGCTACTCATATAAAACTGAACAAAAATATAAAGTAGAACAATCCACAAAATAACATTTTTTAAAATTTTTATTTTAAATATAATGCTATTAATTTAAATTTTTTAAAAATAAAACTATATTAATATTAAAATAACTTTAAATTTATTGTTAATAAAAAATATTAAATTAGAAAAAATAAATCTAAATATAGTGTTTAAAATATATATATTTATAGTAAATATATATTTTTATAAAATAATTTGTGTTATTTTTGAAATTTTAAGTTTAAATTGATAAATTTAGAACAAAAACTTAAAAAGATATTATTTTATGATATTACTCTATAAAAGCGATTATAAAATAACATCAATTCATAATAGTTAAACAAACTAATATACTTATTGTAAAAATTATTATATGAAATCTGAAATTTATGTAGTAAAATATTTAAAATACCATAAAAATTCTACCAAAGTATCACTATAATTTTAATTTTTCGAAGATATTAGATAAATTTCTACGAAGTATAACATATTACAAACTCATATCATTACTAAATTTGATTCAAATGTTATATGTATTATATTACATGTATATTATAAGATGAATTTTTATATGTGTTTTATGTATTTAAAACTAGTAAAATTATATTTTTTAATTTTTAATATGCTTACGTTTTTATTTTAAAATCAAACTATATTTGAACTATATTTTGGTATAATTTATATGAAAAATTATGGATTTATACATAATACACAATTTTAACTATTAGTTTTACATTTTTTTGCTATATATTTTTATAAAATTAAATTTATATTTAAAATTACTATATTATATTTAATTAAATCTCATATTATAATATTTTTAGTCAAATCATCTTTTTCTAACTACATGTAAATATTTTTGATTTTTAAAAATTTATAATTTAAATATTTGGGTTTGAGTTAGTATTTTGGGTTTAGAATTTAGTTATTAGGGTTTAAGATACAAATTTTTAGAGTTTATGGTTTAGTTTTTAAGATCTAAAGTTTAATTTTAATTTTGTGATATTTTTGAAGGAATTTTTTTAATAGTGCTTTTTTGAAAAATTAAATTATTAATGGTTATTTTGGAAAAAAAAATTTGTGATATTTTTACTTTATTATTGATAAATTCAATTTGATTCATTTATATTATCTCAAAAATTTTGTTCTAAATTATTTTGATGGAAAAATATTGAAATAAAAAAAGTCTGACATGAATAGTAAGTCTATAATAAAATATTGAAATATTATTAGAAAAAGTCTGACATGAATAATATTGGTTTTATAGATTTATACTTTTATGGTTAAAATTAAGAAAATACGAAAAAAAGTGTGAATTTCTTTCTTTTATAATTTTCTAGAACTATTATAAAAGGTTTTCTACTTTTTTTTGTTACAAAGTACAAAGTTTGTTTTAAAAACATTAGTTTTGGGATTTTTCGTTTCATGATTTATGTAGTTACTTAATGTAGTTAGTAGATTTAACATCGAAGCACCAGTGGTCTAGTGGTAGAATAGTACCCTGCCACGGTACAGACCCGGGTTCGATTCCCGGCTGGTGCATTAGCTAGCTGTGATGAAAATTGGCTGTAGCGATGATTGGGTTCTTCGCATTCTTCCGAACATTCAGTGGAAATTAGCCTCTCCTGAGCTTTGAGTTTTTTTAATATATATATTATTTGAAAAATAATACTCTTTATGTTTTTAAGTGATATTTAAAAGAGTAATACCCTAAAATAGCATATTTTCAAGTTGTTCTTCTAAATTTAACATCTTAAAACTAAACTCCCAAAAATAGCACAAATACTTATGTAAAAATATTAATTTATTTTAAACAAATTATATATAAACTTAAAGTATTATATTTGAGTTCATTTTTTCTAATTTAGGGTTTAGTTTTTTCTTTTAAAATATAGTTTTAATGTATTTTAATCTTAAATTTGTACTATTATTGGAAATTTAAACTAATGATGCTATTTTTAGAATAAAAATTTAGAAAGGTGCTATTTTAGACATTTACCCTATTTAAAAGGACAAATGTCTAAAATAACATCTTTCTAAGTTTTTATTCCAAAAATAGCATCATTAGTTTAAATATCTAATAATAGCACAAATTTAAAATTAAAATATATTAAAACTATATTTTAATAGAAAAAAATTAAATTCTAAATTAGAAAAATGAACCCAAATATAATACTTTAAGTTTATGTATAATTTATTTAGAGTATTCTAACTGATTACTTTCAATTGCTTGGTTCATAAAAAAATTCCCATACCCTAGTCCTGGGGATCGTTCAGAATAAAACAGAAAACCTAACTTAATTTCTTTTATTTCAAGGGAAGTATTTTTACATAATTATTTGAGTTATTTTTGGGATTTTAATTTTGGGATGCTAGATTTGGAATAAAAACTTTAAAAGGTGATATTTTAGGATATTACTCTAATTAAAAACATAAATTCTTTATTTTATTATTCAAACATTCTAATTAGGTAATCTAATTATAGAATTATTACTAAATGAATTTCCAAACCGTATTTACTTTTCAAATGTTCTATGATTCAAAAATTAAAAAATTTTGAATTCGTGCATTACACATGTAATTACTCGCCAATTTTAATTATTAAAAAAAAACTAATTAAATATTGTAAAACCCTAAAACCAAATCATAACACTATCTATAGTAAACGGATTGAACATTTAAATTCATTTACACTTGCATCTCTCATAAAAATAAAAATAACATATTTTTTCTATGTCATACCTAAATTTATAAAATTTCTTGTAACACATAAAATTTCTCTGAATTCGAGAAATCAATTTTCTCTTCTGGAGGTAAATATCAATCATGTATTTTTTTCTCAGATGGAAACAAGTGGTACGTGTGTATTGAGTATTCATTTACTACCACAAATTTCAAATAAGTGCACTTTTCTCATCATTAATCATTAAAATGATCAATGTTTTCATGTTCTTATATACTGAAAAATGATGTCTCATCTTAACTTTTGTAATGCTGTTTATAAAATAATTAAGAAAAATGGACATTTACATTCATTTACACTTACATCTCTCATAAAAATAAAAATAACATGTTTTTTTCTACGTCATACCTATACTTACAAAATTTCTCGTAACACATAAAATTTTTCTGAATTCGAGAAATCAGTTTTCTCTTCTAAAAGCAAATATCAATCATGTATTTTTTCCTCGGATGGATACAAATGGTACATGTATATTGAATATTTATTTACTACCATAAATTTCAAGTAAGTGCACTTTTCTCATCATTAATCATTAAAATGATTAATGTTTTCATGTCCTTATATACTGATAAATGATGTCTCATCTTAACTTTTGTAATGCTGTTTATAAAATAATTAAGAAAAATGGTCATATACCCAAAAGCGAAGAACGACAAGGACGATTGGATTGGATTTATATCATGTATATTGAAATAGATAACAAAAGTTTCATATGAATTGTTTCACTCATATGATATTTCAAAATTTAAATTGTAAAAATATGAATTGTATTTCTTATTTATTATTTTTTAATATCGCATATTAAAAATGGAAATTAGACCACTATTTTTTATGTTTGTATATATTTTGAAAATTCAGTATTTCTGTGCATAGCACAGTTATTATCCTAGTTTATTATGTAAGTCAAACTAATTCAACCATAAAAACTGCAAAAATACAAATAATTATTTAAAATTTAGAACATCACTTTGAAAATATATTTTTGTTAAAATTACTATGAAACTTAAGGAGAAATAATTGTTAAAATAGATAGAAATATGAGTTTCGCCGAAGTCATTAGGGCCAAAAACACCATATTTTCATATGTTTTTGGCTTGAATTGTGCTATATAAATATTTAATTTCTTTCCTGAATATTTTTTAATTTTAAATTGAAACTAATTTTATTTATATTATATATAATTAGTCTTTAAAGATTTTAGAAAGGTTTTAGAAAGATTTTAGAAAGATTTTAAATTTTTTTTTAATTAATTAAAAAATAATAAAATATAAATGTGTTTCATAATAGGAATAGTAGAAATAAGTGTTTGATTAGAGAAATAGTAATTAAAGAGTTATATTTATGATTTTTTCAGTGTCCAGAAACCTGAGTTCTGAACATAAAGATCAAAATTTTCAGTAGTAAGTGATATAAACATAAACTCCATTCGCATAACAACATCATAAATATGTGATAGTTTAAAGCAATGACAAGAAATACAGCAATGGAATATATCAATGTGACTCAAACTCTCTAATGCAAACTGAAGTCACTTCTCCACTATGCTATAGTATTTCTTCACAGCTTCAATTATCTCCCAAAAAAACTTTCATGTCTTTAGGGAAAACAACCACATCTCCTTTTCCTATCTCAAAAGCTTCTTCTTCGTATTCTTCTACATTCACTTTCACCTTTCCTTCCATGAAATACATTGTCTCTGTCATTTTAAACTCCTATGGAAACTTACTTGGAGTTCTTTCCCACCTGCCTCAATGTTTTAACATTTCTTTTATTTCATCAAAGCAATCAAGTTATTCGAGCTTCAACTTTGGCACCGAAGGTGTTGGTATTGGTTTAATCTTGGTTCGGTTCGACGACTGAACCCGGTTCATTGACTTATAGGAAGCACAGTCGTTTAGCAAGATGGAAGGCAATATATAAGGAAGCTCGTTAGGATTTTTCTGGGCAGAGAGAAATCGAGTGATCGCAACTGGAAATTGCAGCTGCTGTTACGGGTAGATAGGTCGATTTTTCTGGGTGTTCTTCCGGGGATCTTTTCTTCGAAGTTTTGCAATCTTCTTTCGTGTATAATCTCTCTCGGGTGTATCTTTCTTTCGAGATTCTTTAATTTGTTCTTTACGGGGTTTTTCGTAGAGAAGGAGAGTTGAGAGAAAGGGAGTGGGAGAGGGAGAGAAAGAGAGAACGAAGAGAGATCTTGATCTGTTAGATGAGCTCTTCGGTGTTGTAAACAATCGGTTTGTGTTCATAGTGGATTCCGAGGATGAACCTCGGCCAGATGTAGGATTGCATGTTGTAATCTGAACTGGATAAAGATCGTGTGCATGCTTTTATTTGCTGTTCTTATCTTGCGATTTGTTTTGCTCAGTTTTATTGGTTATTTCGTATAGGATTGTTGCGATAAAATTTGTGTATAGGTAGAGATTTCGTGTGTTGTTAGAGTAATATTCACAAAAAATGGTATCATAGCCTAGGTCGGTAAGATTAGGCTAAGCGAAATCTGATCCTTCATATTCTGGTTGATTAGGTCCTAGATTTCTTGGAAATTGCTAGTAGGATAGATATCACGTCACGATGTCATCAGCTATAATTGAAATGGAGAAATTCAATGGACTAATAGACTATAATATGTGGAAAGAAAAATTACTTGCACATTTGGAAATTCTTGGTCTAATGGAGGCATTAAGACTCCAAGAACAAGAATTGGATTCAATAAAAACTGATGTCAAAAATGAAGAAATTACAGGTGAAAAGGACCCTAAAGAACACACGGAGTTTGTGTCAGAGAAGGATCCGGAACTAGCCGAGAAAACAATGGAAGGTAAGGAGTACCATCATCTTGAGCGTAAGTGACCAAATACTAAAAAAAATCATTAAAGAAAACACGGCTGCAGGTATGTTCAAAGTATTAGATTCATTATACATGTCTAAATCTCTTCCAAATAGAATTTACCTGAAACAAAAATTATACGGTTTCAAAATGAATGAATCTATATCTGTAGAAAACAATATATATGAATTTCTAAGAATAATTACTGATCTAGGAAATGTTAAAGTTAATATATCTGATGAGGACAAGGCCATCCTCCTTTTAATATCTCTTCCTAAGCAGTTTGATCAACTGCGAGATACGTTGAGATATGGTAAAACTATTCTAACTTTAGAAGAAGTAATTAGTGCAATTTACTCCAAACAATTGGAATTTGGGGTAAATGGGAAACAAATTAAGACACAGGGAGATGTGTCGTACACTAGATCAAATTCTCGGGGAAGAACGACTTGGAAGGATACAAAATCCAATAAGTCTAAGGGAAGATCCAGGTCTAAGTCTAGGGAGAGGAAAGGGACATGTTGGATATGTGGTGTTGAAGGACATTTCAAAAGAAATTTCCCAAAGAGAGGTCAGCAAAAGACCAAAGACCTCTCTGGTGAATCTGCTGAATCAGCAGCCGTAGCTGGGGTGGAGTACATAGAGCTTCTAACTGTGTCAAAATCGAACATAGCTGAATCATTAGATTTTAATGAGCTATGGATACTTGACACATGATGTACTTTCCACATGACTACTAGAAAGGAGTGGTTTACTGAACTACGTGAGTTTAATGCGGGGTCAGTAAGAATGGCAAACGAGAGTCAATCTGAGGTAAAGGGAATTAGGATAGTTAGGCTTAAAACCTCGGAAGAAGCCTATGTCCAAATCTCAAACGTGAGATACATTCCTCAATTTACTCGGAACCTTTTGTCTTTAGGAACTCATGAGAGTCAAGAGTGTAGCTTTTCATATGAGGAAGGAAACCTCAAGGTGAAAAAAGGATGCAGGACCATCCTAAAAGCTAAAAGACATGGTAACCAGTATCTACTCCACGACAACAGTCATACTGGTGAAGTAAATACAATAACAAGTAAGGATGAGACAAAGTTGTGGCACAGTAGACTAGGGCATCCTGGACAGAAAAGTCTTATAAGTCTAGCTAAAAAGGGGTACATAGATGAGTCAAAAATATCAAGTTTTGAGTTATGTGAAAACTGTGTGTATGGAAAATCACACAAAGTGTCATTTGCATCCGGGAAACACACAAGTGAACAGAGTCTGGAATATATTCATGCAGACATGTGGGGAGCCCCAACTGTCCCACCGTCCTTAGGAAACTGCCATTATTTCCTAAGTATCATAGATGACTATTCACAGAAAGTCTGGGTATTCTTCTTAAAGACTAAGGATCAAACTTTGTCCAAGTTTAAGGAATGGAAAGTACTAGCAGAAAATCAATCAAATCAGAAGGTAAAGACACTTAGCACAGACAACGGGCTATAATTCTGTAGCAAGGATTTTGATGCATATTGTGCAGAAAATGGAATTAAAAGACATAGGACTATTCTTCACACTCCCTCAACAAAATGGAGTCGTTGAAAGAATGAATAGAATTATTCTTGAAAGGGTTAGAAGCATGCTAAGTGATTCTGGGTTACCAAGGGTGTTTTGGGCAGAAGTTGTGAATACAGCAGTTCACCTAATAAATTTAACCCCCTCCTCAGCAATAAATGGAGATATTCCTGAGGAGAGGTGGACGAAGAAAACCCCTTCATACGATCACTTAAGGAGATTCGGATGTATATGTTACTACCATAATGATGAGGGAAAGCTCCTTCCAAGAGCTAAAAAGAGAATCCTAATGGGGTATCCAACAGGGATCAAAGGGTACAAGATATGGAGTCTGGATGAAAACAGAAGCATTGTAAGCAGGAATGTGACATTCAAAGAAGATGAGTGCTACAAGGATCTTCAAGGTAGCAAGAATGATCCTAAGGAAAAGGACACATAATTTCTTCAGATAGCATAGGAGATTAGTGAACATGATATCAGTTCAGGTGGAGAGTACTCATGACCAGCAGAGGAAACCGATGTTATTGAAGAATCATAGTGATGAGGACATCAGGTCGTACATCCAGCCAGGAGACCAGACTGGCCGACCAGAAAGCTTGCCCGAGACAGCAGGACCATCTGGCTCGCCTGCCGGACCAGACAGTACCGCCTGACCTTCGACCTATAGGACCAGACCGGTCAACATCGCCGGCGGAGAGGCCCAAGCTTCCGGCACACTTGG